>JAMWET010004903.1:0-53572 GCA_024036415.1 Prochilodus magdalenae | reverse complement strand
GGGTGAAAATCAGGAGGATCATCTATTGATAAAAAAAAAAGCAACATGATGTATTAAGATCAATATTTATAAAATGAACTAAACATTTAGTTTGTTGTGAATATATATGTCAAAAATTAACTGCTTCTTAAGATTATGTAATAAATGATAGAACCGATTTTTAAAAAAGTTTTATTAAAATGAACCGCACACACACACACACACACACACACACACACACACACACACACACACACAAAATACAAGTTTACTTGTAAATATAAGCCAAAGAAGAAAATATAAAATACCTTTTTCTGAAAACACTGATGCTGTCATCATCACTGTAATGTCTTTACCAGAAAAATAAAGTCAAAATAAATAAGAAAAAAGAAAAAACCTTAATGAGAACACATTTAAAGCTCAGTGTTTAGCTACAGTGCTTGTATAAGAGTAAAATTTAGTTTTAGTGAAATAAGAAAAGTTACTTACATAGTGTGAGGCGTCGTGGCTCCATCACTGATCACATTCGCCACATGAACTTCTGGGTGCTGGGTGAAGCTTAATCAACCACACTGTAACCAGCCCAGATCTTCTTATTGGCCAGTGACAGCACAGAGCTGAATAAATAGCACTCTGAACTTACAGTAACTCCATCTGCTCAATTAGAACAGCTCTATTATGTTCTTAAATGTTTTAATAGTATAATATTATTATACAACATCATTAGTGCCATCTCGGTGACCTTCAGCAGCAGGATAGCAGTTTTTAAACATGTCCCCTTACAAATTCAGTACACTGTATAAATCTAATAGTCATCTAATCAGTTCATATCTATTTGCTGAAATGAACCTGGAGGAGTTTAAATAAACCATGATGCTCTTCTCGCCACATTAGAGCAAAAATATTCATTACAGCTAAAACGCATTAGATCTGGCACCTGCAACACTAAATCAACATACTAGGAAAGGTTAATAAACTGCTCAGTGACTTTAAATGCACTAAATTCATCATTTTAGTTTCATCCTTTTTCATATATCTCTCATTTGTAACTCTCAGTGAGTTTTACATTTCCTCTTGCGGTGCTGAAGTGGTACATTTAAGTAGTAAGTTAGGTGTAGATAAAAAAAAAAAGAGCATATTTTACTCTTTCCGTTGTGGTCTGAACACAAACCTCATTACCCAAAATACATCACACAGTACATATAGGGCTGCGTTTACCAATTGCCCACATTAATGTGCTTTAGCCCACTTGACACCAACATAAAGGTTTAAAGTGAAACCAAACGGGGTTTAACCTACATAAGCTTGCGTTCAGTAACGACCTCCTTTTGATGAGCTATGAATTTGTTTGCTGATGCCAATGTTGAGGTTTAATCAGATCATTATCTTATTAACTGGTCCTAAAACAGATATATTCATTAATGTATGATTATACACTGTTAAATAACATTACACTATATTACATAGTAAATGATTCTATGTATGCTAGGTAAACCCACACACTGCCCAGTCCAGGTTTATATTCCAATTTGTTTTTTTACAAATTGTAACTCAGAAGGACTTATCTGCTTGTGCCCTGTAAAGTTCAGTAACACATTTACATACACCCATCAGCCGTAACATTAAAACCTCCTCCTTCAGTCTACACTCGCTGTCCGTACCAGCTCCACTTACCATATAGGAGCACTTTGTAGTTCTACACTTACAGACTGTAGTCCACCTGTTTCTCTGTATACTTTATTACCCCCCTTAAACTCTACTCTTTATTAGTCAAAATCAGCATAGGACCACCAGGGAGCAGGTAGCATTATGTGGGTGGTGATTAATTCTTAGCACTGCTGTGACGCTAATGTGGTTAGTGGGTGTTGTGCTGGTGTGAGTGAATCAGATACAGCAGTGCTGCTGTGTCCACTTACTGTCCACTCTATTAGACACTTCTACCTTGCTGGTCCACCTTGTAGATATACAGTCAGAGACAATAGTTCATCTGCTGCTGCTGAGTCTTCCTCGAGTCCTACATCAGTGGTCACAGGACGCTGTTGGCTGGAAAGTTTTTTATGCACACTCATGGGTTACCTAAATACTATTATCAGTTATGTCCATTTAATAAAACATTATCATGAACATTGATTTTTACATTCATATGATGAATAACATGGACATAACAACTTTTTTGCTTTACACATTTGCTCCCTTACAACACATGAAAGAACCTATACACTGTTGAGGCCACATTCTTGACTGTTACTTTGTTAATGTGGGAGTCAATATGCATGTGGTAACAACAAACTGGTAAATCTGGAAATAAAATAAAAGTGATTAACTCCAGATATTACAAATGCAAGTATAAGAAGCATAGATTTAACAACAGTAAAAAAAAAAAAAAAAGCTTTGAACATCTACAAGTACATGGAAGAGCCCATCAGTGTAGAGCATGCCAGAGTTTAGAAGCATACACAGCAAAGGCCTGCTCTCCTTTCTTTAAGCTGCCTGAGCAGCAGTTTGATAAAGAAATTGGTGCATGTAAAGAACATTTTTTGATTGTTTAAAGAACCGCCACATGATTTCTGTAGGCTGTCTGGTTGTTTGAGCTGTTTACCAGAAGATTCTCACTACCTACACTGTACATTATTTATTTATTTATATATATATATATATATATATATATATACACTTAATTGCACACCTTGATACCTCAACATGCTTTGCTGTATTGTGTGCACTGTATGTACATGTACTATATGTACACTTAACACTACCCTGTGGTTTGCTCTACTCTATATGCTAACTGCTGTTCCAGTTCTCTAACGTTCTGACATACAGTTACTGCTGACTGCCTGATCTCAAAACCATTAAAAGCAGTTCTCCAAAGAACCATTAATTGAAAGAAGCACAACTAGGACAGTTCTGAAGAAAGGGACCCACACGACTAACTGCTGTAAATACCCATTGTCACATCCTGTCTAGTCTAGCCCCTGTTTTTTCTCCGTTTTCTCTGGTTTTCTGTTTGTCTTGTCATATTGGTTTTGTTTTGTCTCATTTGTTCTATTCATTAAATGCTTGCACCTATATCCTGCCTTCTCGTTTGCCCCCCACGTGACAGCACTACACCACCTGCATCCTTTATTTTTAAATGTTAACAAGGCCAATTTGCTAAAATGATGCCATGATATAATTTCCATATTTGGTAGCATAGTGTGGCGAACCTTGCCACGCGCTTTCAGAAGCAACAGTTCAGCGTGCGCACATGTGTGTGTGGAGAAGGGGTTTCCCCTCGACCCCCTCTCCCATCATGCACCACTGGTTTCCCGCTGCATTTAAGTTAGTTATTACTGAAAATTACACACCCACATGTTAAGGCCTTATCCTCAAACAGTACACAAACTAGAGGCAATGTCATAATGTAATGTAACTGAAAAGCCTTCAAAATGTTATTAGAAAACACTTGAAGATATTAAATTAATCAGCAATGGTCAAAATATGCTAAAAACTGGACGCTTTTCTAAATTTCATTTTATAATTTAGATTTTAGTGACTATAAACTGAAGAGTTTATGTTCCACATAATTTCTTGCTTTTAAATTTTGTGTCTCCATGGGTCTACTTTCACCAAAAACAAAACTAAAGTTAATTCCTTCTACTGATTCGAAGTTATTTAAGCTGGAATATACAATGACGAGCAGCATTTCAAGGGGCCCTTTGGAGTCTCCAAGGGCCCCCAACCTTTCCAACAGGATAATTACAAATTTTACTGTGTATATATAGTGTATATGTGTAATCTAAACTTCATGGCAATATCTTATAATGTATTTCTTTATCTTCCCTGACAACTTACCATCATGCACTTCTGGTGGCTTCTCCAAGTGGCCCTTTGAAGTCTCCAAGGGCCCCAAACCTCTCCAACATGATAATTACAAATTTTACTGCAAATAAAATCTAAAATCTACACCTTAATACTTAGCAAATAGTAGAAAAGAGGCAGAAGATAAAGATTTCACTTTTACGTTTAGTCAAGTTCAAATATTACAACTATTTACAAGATCTAAGCACTATCTCGCTATATATATATATATATATATATATCATGTGTAAGAAAGGTAATATTTATTCATTACCATGCCATTGCTGAAAACTATTGCGTTTTGGCACAAAGCTCAGGGCCACATCACATTTTGTGCAGTACACAGGAGTCTTTACTTGCTTTCCCTCTTTTCTGCATTGTTCACATTTTCTTCTTACAGCTGTAGCATCTGAGGAGAAGAATGCAGGCATGCACTTCACATCCTGGGTTGGCCTGGATGATGGGCCTGCAGTGGGCTCCTCTTAGGCTGCAACATTTGAAGATTTCTTCACAATGTTTGAAAGTTCAATTAATAGTGTTTCCCTGAAAAGTTTTTGTGTGAGAGATGCTTTTCCATGTATCTTGGCCACCTGCTGGTGCAGAATGAAACTACTGACAATGGCAATATCAATAAAATGAAAAAAGAACATCTTGTATTACTTCTTTGACTTGTGAAGAACATTGTAATATCCTATCAGAGCATCTGAAAGGTCAACACCGCCCATGTGCTTATTCTTTTATCACAGCGGGAATCGGAACAGCAGTGGTACTCCAAACATCTTGCTCATTTTTTTACTCTTCTGTTCACTGTGTCCCCTGTGTATGCCTTGTGTATTGTGGAACACATATCCACCTCCCCTGTGTCCATCCACTTCACGTACAGCAGCTTTCCCTGCCTGTGCCAGCGGAGGGTTCCCCTCTTGGCTTTCTTCGGAAGATCGTTGAATCATCAAGACTTTCCCCGAAAGGGGAACCACAAGCTTGAGTATTTTTCTGTATCAGGTCAGAAAGAGTTGGGCTTTGTAACGCTTCGGCCCGGATAATGGGGGAGAGCCTTCGAGGTAGCCACGAGGAGAGGAGTTAGCAGAAGCACTTGAGCCACACAGACGTCAGTGCGGGTACTCCAGTATACTCGTTTATTCACGGTTACTGAAATCAGTCTCCCGGCCACAACAGTCCACTTATACATAAGTGTGACTGTAGTTAAGCTCTAGCTTTACAGAGAGGGTAAACAAATAAAAGATGAGAATGGTAGGAAAACCGCTCGACACCAACTCTCTTCTCCACTCTGCTCTCTTCTTCTGCAGAGGCCACACTGGGATATGCAAATACAATGCCCCTTTCTTAAAGGCACAGCATAAATTTGACTGTTACAGCTTGTGTAAAAATTGTTCATAAACACTCTATATCCACTGCCTAGCAGAGAATAATCAAGTATTTTGACAGAGTCATAACTGAGTCCTCTTCCTGAATCCATGGAACATTTTCCTTCATAGACAAAAAATTTCCATGTGTACCCACTGGCTGAATCAGCAAGAACAAACAGTTTGTATCCCCATCTGGTGGGCTTCCCTTTCATATACTGTTTGAGTCCACTTCTTACTTTGGAGGCCACCATTCTTTCATCTATTAAGAGTTCTCTTTTGGAGTGGAAAAAGTGTGGCATGCAGAAAGTATGTCACTGTAGAGGGGGTTGCGTTTGAAGTTTGTCATATTCTGAAGTCCTTTTCTTTGCCATGTTTTCTTCATCCTCCCGAGAGTTAGAAAGATGATTACTTGAAATGGCAAAAAAATCTCTTGCTGGTCATGACTGAGCAGGGGTATGGAAGTCTGTAAGTTGTTTTTTGGGACCAGTAATCTTCTAAATGTTTTGCCTTTGGTAAGCCCATGTATATTACAAGTTAAATGTATGCACAGAACTCACTGACAGGTGACTGGTGTCCATTTCAGTCTCTTTCCAGCTGCAGCTGACTTCTCTGCAAACTGGTTTTTGTTGTCCACAAGAGTCTGTACAATGGAAGTACTGAAAAATAGCTGGAATAACTCAAGTGGTGAATATGATCATCATCATCAGTGATGTAATGCCACATGTCCTCTTCATTCTGCCTCAACATCTGAGATGGACCATCAACTTTCCTTCCTGGTGTCCTCTGGGAAACAAGAGTAACATCTGATGTGGTGTAGGACCTTCGCCTTGCCTTCCTCTTAGCCAGTGCTGTTTGTCTCTGGGTGGGGGTGGAGGGACCAGGTATCTGTACCTCTGGTGAAGATGAAGTTCGTATAGGAGGAGTGGAGCTTGGCCTCTGAGTCACAGGTAAAGTAGGTGTGACCAAACTGGATGATGTGGGGGTTGGGGATCCGGTGGGGGTTGGAGACCCAGGTAGGGTAGTGAAGGAATGTTTGTTTCTTTGTTTGAACATTCCTCATCTGACCCTGAATCACTCCTTTTAGAACATACAAACAAAGAGATATTATAAAGTGGCAATGGTAAAAACAAAACTAAAAAAAAAAATGTGTTTTATACTATCTAATAAAGACTATCAGAAAGTATTCAATTTGGAGACAGTTTGAATTCGTTTTTTGAAAGTTCTTTATTGTATAATATATCTATTACATACTAATATTACATACATACAAACATTATATATAGATATATTGCATTCTTTTTGAAAAACAAAAACAAAGGTGTTTTTTTTTTTTTGTTTTTTTTTTTTTTTATTAAAGAAAAAAATAAGATCCTTTAGCCATGTCAGCATTGTATATGTGTCTGTATGTGTGTGTGTATGTATGTATGTATGTATATAGCCTACCTCCTCAGCTGAATTGTAGCTCTGGCAGCTGTCAGACTCCAGCAAATTCTCAGTTTTACTCTTTTCTTTCAACTCTGCCAAAACCTCTTGTACACCATAAAATCTTTTTGCCTTTGGTTTATTACTTTGTAAAGACATTTTCAATGTTTTCACTGTTGTAACAAAGGAAAATAACGTGTCGTGTCTCGCGCTGAGTGCGTCTCCTTCCAATGCTGAAAACCAAATTCGCTATTTAGATCCCGCCTGCTTTAATGCGCGTCGACATAACTCGACTACTGATTGGTCTACAGACTTGATTGACACCTTATTGGAAAGCTGAGAAGCATGTCTGTGAGACACGGGGAAGATATTTTATTTTTGAATGTGTTGTTTACTACCTGAGTTGTTGCTTTTTTATAAGCAGTGTCTACAGTAAAATTAAGGATAACTAAAGACTGGAGCAGCGCACATATGCAACTTTGGTGTCGTTTTAAAGTGGAGGAGTTTAGGTAGGAACTGATACCGGTGGTTTTTTGTTTCACATGACTCTGAAAGCAGTAACACACGTTACGCACCAATGCTGGCTTTGACCGGAAAAATATTTCTTGTTTATTATGACCTTTTCTGGGGTTTTTAACTCAGTAGTCGTACATTTTTAGAGTTTAACATTATTGAATTCTTACTGCTAGAGCTGTTTATGTACTGTTGATGCATTTATGTCATGTTTGGCGTTGTTTACACAGACTTTGTACAGTTCACCGTGAAGTCATATGTCATAACCCAAAGTACATATACATACCAGAACACTCTGCTAAACTGTACACCACACTGTCATAAGCCAGACTATACATCCGACAAGCAGGAGATTAAACTGAATATAGTAGTTTTAATCATATAGTGGAATTAAGTTCTACTTTGTTCAAATAAATCCTGTTGCCTTTAATAACAATTGTGATCTTCTTGCCAAATAAGAGCTGACTTCACAAGACTATGACTGTGAAAACTGAGTGCATTTAAAAGACTATGTTTAACTGACAATGGCACTAATATAATTATACCAGAGACACATACAACACCAAATGAACATAACATTCACACTGGGAAAGGCTAGTAAACTGCTCTGCAGCTGTAAATTCACTGTAGGTTTATGTATAATTGTGTTTCTATGTTAGCTGTAGTTTATAAGGTGTAGAAAAAGCTTTTATTTCAGGAAATGTGTTTCATGTTTTGTGTAACTTGTTTTTAATTCATTATGTATTACAGGAAGTTTCATGTACTGGAGACCGAGAGTCTCTACATAGCCTTATGGTGATTGCATTCAGACAGTTCAGTACTCTGGTGAACATGACATCAAGAATGGTTCATGATTGAATCATGTGGAGGAGGTGAGTGTCTCCCGAATGAAGTCCATGAAAGAATCGTTGTGCTGAGTGTTAAGAATTATAGGCCAGGCTAGGAGAGGACCTGACATTACCTAATAACACCCACAATTACTTATATAATTATTCATACATGTAGGAATCATCATAAGCCTTTTCCTTTTTTTTCTTCTGTACTTTTGCATAAACAGGTTGTGCAGCAGGTTGTTTAGACAGTCTTCACGTCTGGAGTAAAAACACCAACAACAGAGAGCTTAGTGATCTTCTTTGTACACAGATCCTCTATCAGCGTCCATGAAAGCAGCTGTTTAATACAGTTTAAATATTTTATTATAAAAGACACACACTGCAGTCATTGCCCACTTTTACATACATGTCTATATGACAAATACATACCCCAAAATACATATACATACCAGAATGTTGTACTGAGCTATATACCACACTGTCATTACCCCGAATATACGTCCCACTGTCAGCATTACTAGAGAGAGAGAAATGGGTTCAATTATGGAAGTCCTGCTCTTTAATACAGGATCAGATATCTGCATCTAGAAGACCAGGCTGTGTGGTCACTTACCAAACATCTGCTGGACGTCTCTTAACTGTGAATAAAACATTAATTTTTCATAGTTATTTTTTTCATTTCACATTTCTGATGTGTGGACTAATGAGAACTAGACTGATGAAAAATTTCCCAAACTGCTTTAAATAAACTCTCTTTACATTAATTTACACTCTCCTACAAAACTGCCTATTTGGAGTTACCTTGTTTTCCCTCTGTGACTGTAACCCCATGTAATGTGAGTAACTGATCTTACCTTTTAGGTCAGGTATTGTAGCGTATACACACATGTCATTAAGGGATTCTTCCCTGTAGTATTAATATCATAAAATAAGATCAGACTAGTAATTACATGTACATATTTTCAATTGTTTAGAAAGATGAATATTCAGGTTTGTAAATGTTATTACAACAAAATGTACCTGTTCACTGCCTGTGTCACTCGCTCTGAGACGCCTGCTAAAACAGAGAGAATGAATTCACCTGCCATGAACAGTATGTACATCTGTTATACCAAAAACATGTATCTCTATTTTTATTGATTTTTACTTTTATCATTTGAACACAGCAGCTGCTGTTTACATGGCATGAAAATGTCTTCATGAATGGACCAACAGAAATGGCTTAAAACTGCTTAGAATAAGTCTGGTTCCTTTGAATTATATTTAAATGTAATTAGGTTTTTGTCCTGTAAAGTTGTCCATTTGGAGATAGTTGTTCTTATTTGCGGAGCAACGATATTATATATAACACCATATGGGAACTTACCTTCACAGTGACCTGTATTATTATCCTGTCCACTGAAACAGAGAGAAAAAAACTTGTATTCTACACAGCCTTAAATACAGCTCATACAGATATACTGACATGCTAATGCAGGGGTGTCCAATCTCATCCACCAAGAGTCGGAATCCTATCCTCAAAGGACCTGATTAAAGAAGTGGAATCAGGTGAGTTCCAGTTTATTAAGAGTGTACACCTGTTCCTACACCGCCCCTCATAGATAAGACTGGGCATCCCTGTCTAACGTGGTGGTTCTAATACATAAAAACTATTCATCATTCAGAACAGGGTAGGGAAGCACTGCAGTCGTATGTCGTGCCACTGAGTACATGTGTAATGTACCTTTGTCTTTGGCGCTGGAACAACTCTGCAACTACAAAAATAACAAATGACTTTTACTGGTCAGTTATTTGTGGACATTCTTCCCAAAATGCATTTCCAGTAAACGTGTTTATAGAGAAAGGCCTGAGAATTTGACTGTTATGGTGTGTTACACATTTGTCTCACATTAAGCTCTGATTGGTTGATGCAGTTCCTCCTAATAAACTCCTGTGTGTGTATTAGGACACTGCTATTATGCTTTAAAGAGAGGTTTCATAGAGATGTGAAGGGTAACTGTGCTGGCATGTGTGTCATATATCTTATTTTTCATCACCTTAAATTAACATCTCAGTCCTGCTTAGCAGAAGTAATACAGTCATACGTACTTGTAAACATTCCGGCTCTGATATGATTCCTTCCAAGAAAAAGTATCACAACCAGCAGAAAAACTGGAAGTATTACAAACAGGCTGACCAGAGAAACTGCTGGGAGAATAATTACAAAAATACATTATTAAAACAACTAACAATGAGTATTGATGAACTAATATGAAGTAGTGTATTAACAATGGGTAACTAATGGGTTAATTAATGTTAAGTAAACATGTAACTGTTGTTAAAAAAAAACAAAAAACATTTTTTTGTTTAGCACAATATATTTTACCAAACGAACACCTCTAATACAGTATATAAATGATATACTATATTTCATAGATTTATATTAACTCTTTATTGGCACAGTTTAAAAGCTCTAGTTCCCTTTAGAGAATGTAGAGAACCATTCTAAAGGGTTTTTAA
This sequence comes from Prochilodus magdalenae, assembly GCA_024036415.1. Lineage (NCBI taxonomy): Eukaryota > Metazoa > Chordata > Actinopteri > Characiformes > Prochilodontidae > Prochilodus > Prochilodus magdalenae. Next base: position 43,119 of record JAMWET010004903.1, on the reverse strand, counting down.
GGTGGACTGCATAATTCCAATAGCGTTTTAAAGCTACATTAAATAATCATCTCTAAACTATATGTATATATGTTTCCTGTTTGACTTGCCACACACACACACACACACACACACACACACACACACACACACACACACACACACACACATATATATATATATATATATATATATATATATATATATATATATATATATATATATATATATATATATATATATATTTTTTTTTTTTTTTTTTTTTTTTTTATTTTATTTTTTTTTTTTTTACTTTTACTAAAGATTTTAAAAATATTTTGTCATTAAAAAATAATAAATGTGCTACAAAATCTGGTATGAATTTCCTGAAAATCTTTATAATTGCTTAATCCAGAAGGTAATACTAAAGAAATATGAATGAGCACTGCCTTAAAAATATACAAAGAAAGACTAATTAAGGTTTTGAGACAAATGACAAAACTTATAATTGTAAAAAATGAAAGAAGAAAAATCGTGATCAGGACAAACCTAGCCCCTCACCGTGATCATGACTAGAGCAGCTCATAACTGATTTAAACAATGAACAACAGGGCTAGTTAGCTCAATAAAATAAAAATAATTTATATTTCGAAAATGAATATCACACTGAGAAATTCAGAAAGTGTTTCTACAATAGTAGCAAATCATTAAAATATCATACGACACTTTTAGTGCTACATTGAATTAGAGGGAATCTGTCTCAGTCCATTTATATTTTATAGGACACAACTGACCAAAATCATAATTTATACTTATATAATGTGATATTATTTTAAAAGAAAACATATGTCACATTTCTTATCACTGAGCTGGACTGGGTCACTGTTTTGTTCATTTGTGCTCAGGTTCTTCTGAGGATGTTCAGTAACGGATAAAGAAGCATCTTCATTACAAAGGAAAAACAAATAAGATATTATAATATAAATGACCCGATTAAAAATCATTCTTTATCAGATGTGCTAGAGAGAGATGTTTGTTAATGGGGTTTTTAAATTGTGTAATAAACAGAAATACAGTATATATGAGAGGTGGAGATATATCAGAAATAAAATACTGTGGTACATGAAGAGTATATGTGGTACATCAGGATATTTATTGTTTCAGGCATCAGTTGGAACTCAGTATGTGTTTTAACATAGCATGGTACACCAGACATTGGCTGAAGTTTCCAATAGTCTTTGATTAAAAAAATAAAAATGTTTTCCTGAAATTCTTCATAGAGGGAAGAAACACCCCGTCACGGTGACCATTCCTTAATACTGAGCTGGAGTGGGCCTTTGTTTTGTTCATTTGGATGTTGTGTAGTACTGGATAATGAACCTGCCTGTACCTCAGCACTACTGCCTACTGTATATTATTAGTAGTGTTATTACTTGTATATTGTGTATATAGTGAAGACTGTATACTGTAATTATCTGTTTTTATTGTGTATATGAGGACTCATTGTGTATACTGTGGACTGTCAGTCGTTGTGTGTATACTGGTACTGTTCTAGAGAGACACAAACTGCCCAAACCAAATTCCTTGTGTGTGTCAACATACTTGACCAAGAAAACCTGTTTCTGATTAATTACAAAGGAAAAAAAAAACCAAGATGTTACAAATCATAAATATAATTGAATTGATTTGAAAATAGTTGGCTATCACCTGTGATAAAAAATAATCACTCATTTCATTTAACACAGCGCAATATATTTCATTGTTCGCCAGGTTTACAATATGATTGTGTACTATACCTGGGTTTCCCAATATTGATTATTCCACCAATTTAGTGGCAAATTTTGTGCAATTACTTAAAACAACTACAACCAAATTAATTAGTGATTTCAAAGTAATTTTATGAATTCTACTTAACCAACAGCTAGCATTGCATATCAAACTAATAAAATGGACTCATGAATCCATTAAATATGCCACTGATTCTAAAGATATCATCATTTAAATTAAAGAAAAGGTCAAATAAAATGCAGTGTATTAATGTGATTACTAGGGTGGCACTAGTGTGCATTTCTAGCAAGATTCTTTAAAGCAACGTAGCACATCACAAACTTCATCACGGCTTATTCAAGGTATGTTTGTTAATGTACGAGTGTTTCCAGGATTCTTTATCAGCTATTCTGTTCATTTGTATGTGGATTCTGTCCAGCTCTACTGTGGAATACATATGTGACTATGCACCCATGAAATTCTCCATTGTAAATTTTTAAAGTCATTTGTGGCAGTACTTAGAGTAGATCAGACCAGAGTCAATTTACAAAGCACTGTAGGATTAATAACTGGATCAGTTAACTGGTAAAATAACACAGTGTATATACAGTGTATATTAGCAGTTATGGTATATTGAGTGATAATGGTTTTAGAAAAAATGTACAGAGTTAAACTAAACTGACCTCAGTTAACCTCTTTTATCACCACACTTTTATTAGAGAAAACACAAATCACATCTCTTACCAGTGACCTGGACCTGGATTGTTTTTAGTCCTGATGCTCTCACGTTGTTTAGAGGGTATTTGTTAAGTGAGTACACGCAACTGTAGCTTCCCGAATCCTGCTTTAAAACATTCCTCAAAATGAAGGTGTGCTCATCCCTCTGTTCAAGTAGTTTCATCATCACTCCAACACCATTTTTACACAGGTACATGTGGAGATCATCAGACAATTTACTTCTGTCATAGATGATGCACTTTAACTCTATATTTCCCCCAACATTCACACGGGGGTTTCCAAAAATCTTTGCTGGCTGAAAATCAGGAGTATCATCTATTGTTAAAAAACAGCAACATGATGTATTAAGATCAATATTCCTAGAGAGAAACATTTAGTTTGTAGGTAACATATAATGTATGCTTGTTAAAATTATGAAATCCTTGTGTTTAGCTTAATGCTTTACTCTAGAATAGTAAATATATAGAGGTGGAGATATGGCAAAAATATACTGTCAAACATCAAGATTACATGTGAAAACAGTGGAATCTGCTAAGGGTAAGCCTATAGAGTCTTTAAGATAACCACAAACATCTATTTAGTTTGGTGTGTCTAAACCTTTCACTGGTAGTTTTTGTAAAATACAAGTTTAGTTGTTAATATAAGTCAAATAAAAGAATATAAAGTACCTTTTGTTGAAGACACTGATACTGTCATCATCACTGTAATGTCTTTACCAGAAAAATAAATCAAAATAAATAGGAAAAAATATATTACAAAGTAGCTATGTATAAAAGTAAACTTTAGTTTTAGTGAAATAAGAAAAGTTACTTACATAGTGTGAGGCGTCGTGGCTCCATCACTGATCACATTCATCACATAAACTTCTGGGTGCTGGGTGAAGCTTCATCAACCACACTGTAACCAGCCCAGATCTTCTTATTGGCCAGCGACAGCACAGAGCTGATTAAACAGCACTCTGAACTTTCACTAACTCCATCTGCTCTAATTATAACAGCTCTATGTTCTGAAATGTTTTAATGCTATAATATTATTATTAATCTTCTGCTTCTCTGTTCAGCAGATACATCTACAACATCATCAGTGCCATCTCAGAGACCTTCAGTAGCAGGATAGCAAATTCTAAACATGTCTCCTCATACAATCCAATATACTATGTATAGTTTTAGTATATAGTTTAAGTTCATATGACTTTACTGAAATGAACCTGGAGGAGTTTAAATAAACCATGATGCTCTTCTCACCACATTAGAGCAAAAACATTCTTTCATTACTATGAAATACAAGTACAAAATCAACCTGCACAGCTAAAACGCATTAGATCTGGAAATACATGCAACACTAAATCAATGTAGAGTTTACCAGGAATGTTTAGTAAACTGCTCAGCTACTTTAAATTCTCTAAATTCATAATTTTAGCCATTAATCTTGGAACTCTCAATGAATTTTACATTTTCCCCTTACTGTGCTGAGCTGGTGCATTTGAGTATACGTTAGGTGACTAGTGCGTTGGGTGTAGATCAAAAACGGTGGATTTTATAACCACAAATTTGGAACTGCACGTTGTGCATGTACACCTGAAAAGCTCTTGAGGCGAGGCCTGTATTGTTTTCTCTCACGGCTTGTGTCGTTATTTGTTATATGTGCTGCTGTTTTGATAAGATCAGAGCATATTTCTGTTGCTGTCTGACCACAGACCTGTTTATCCAGAATAGATGAGACAGTACATATACCTGTGTTTGTTAATTATCCACTTAGGTGTACTTTAACCAACTTAGCTCCAACATAAACTCTGTTTGGTTTCACTTTAAACCTTTAACTTACATAAGCTTGCGTTCAGTAAAGGCCTCCTTTTAATGAGCTATGAATTTGTTTGCTACTGTACTGTGAGCTATATTTAAGTATAATTACGCACTATTAATATTAATTATACATTATAAAACACTCAGTGTAAATGACTCAATGCTAAATACACACCGGGTTACACACTGCAAGTCCAGCTTTTTATTCCAGTTACAAGATTGTGGTCCTGCACATCAGTTTACATACACCCATCAGCTGCAACATTAAAACCTCCTCCGTCTATCTACATACACTGTCTGTATCAGCTCCACTTAGCATATAGGAGCACTTTGTAGTTCTACACTTACAGACTGTAGTCCATCTGTTTCTCTGTATACTTTATTACCCCCCTTTTACTCTGTTCCATAATAGTCAGGACCACCAGAGAGCTCGTAGCGTTATTATGTGGGTGGTGGATCATTCTCAGCACTGTGTGTTGTGCGGTGTGAGTGGGTGTTTATAAACTCACTGTCTACTCTATTAGACCAACTGCTGGTCCACCTTGTAGATGTACAGTCTACCTCATCTATCTCAGTGATTTGATTTGTTGTATGTCTAGGAGTCATATAATCATGGAATACTCCATGCAGAGATCCATGCACTCTACTAGAGTCTAGAGAGTGAAGGCGTACTGCAGGTTATGTCATTGTCAGCAAGGAAATGTGAAATGCAAGGCCAGACACCACATGATCTATTTAATATCTAGTCAAAATATTTTTCAGGATGAGAAATAAAGCAGAACATATATATTTAATAGAAAATAACTCAGAAACCAAAATATCTAAATACAATATAATTTTCTTCAGAGTTTACTGTAGAAGTTTGTTGCCTTTTGTTCTTCATGATCCAAGTATTCCCAATTATAGATTAGGACAGAGTTCGATTTTAGTGTAGGTTTTTTTGAAGTTCCTTTTCTGAGTAATAGTTTGTTGTATGTTTAAAAAACAGATGCGATGTTGTGTAGGTGCTGAAGAGAAGATTTCCACTGACACAGTCTTGCCTGAATATGGAGAACTTTAATACAAGATTAAGACCAGCATTAAAACCGAACACCCTGGGTTACTCGAGAGAGAGAGAGACAGATTCAGACAAATGTATCCTTCTCTCCCTTCAACCCAAAATTTCTCCCTTTTATATAGGCTGTTTTTTCAACTTATTTCCAGAAAAACAGGAAATGAACAGGAACAGGAAAAGCGGCCACTGAACTTTGAACAGGAATTCCCCACACTAAACTTTCAATCTCAATGCAAAAAATAGGTAACCCAGATACATCAGCTTCCTGGCAGCCTTGACATCAGTAGATTTATTTGTCTACATACAGTGGAACTATGTACAAAGGCACATGCTTTAAGCACTGCTTATCTGATGGGGGCAGTTTCGGTGGTCTATTTATTTTTTTGCTGAAATTTCCACATCATTTTACAGACACAAAGCCACAATGTTTTTCAACATGAACGACACAGAAAAACCTCTGGTAATAAAATAAAAAGTGATTTAACCTTAACTATTTACCCAAAATTCTACAAATACAAGAATAAGAAGTATAACAAATTTAACAACAGATAAAACAAAACTTTGTACATTTTACAAGTACTTGGAAAGAACCTATGGGTTTTAAAAAGCGTTCCAAGATTTACAAGCTTACACAGTACAGGCCTGGCTCTCAGTTTGATTCCTAATATTTTCAGAAACATTTGGAAGGATTAGCCCGTTTAAATGTGAACGTCCATGATCTCACAAGAATTATTGATCATTTAATTGATCATCCAGAACTGGTGCCAAAGTTAGCTGAGTTCAGTGACTTCAGTGTCTCCTCTTTGTTAAACCCGGAATCCCAAAAACCAATATCAAGCATGCAACTATGATGACATCCAAATGAAGCCTCTAATAATCTCATGAAGTTTTATCAGCCACTGTCGCTCCTGAAAACAATAACACACTACAGATTCAGTAGCACTGGTGTGTGGAATGCTACATTGTTTAACTCAATGAGCATAGTTAATGTTTTTCCTCTGAGCTTGGGCCTAAGCAGCAGTTTGATAAAGAAACATTTTTTTTATTGTTCAAAGAACTTGACCACATGAATTTTTGTTTTTTCAAATTAAAATAAATACAGAACATGGACCATTTTTTTCTATTTGTGAAAAAAACATCGTCCCTGCTCACTGTTAGGAATCCTTTTACGCGTGAGCTGGTGCGGGTCTGTGTTAAGTTCATTTTGGATGTTGTGGGTAGTACCTGATAATAAAAGCATTTTCATTACAGATGGAAAAAACCAGATACTGTCAGAGTTTAATTCAAACCTAAGTGTTTGGGTCACTGTTAGTAAAAAAAAAATACTTATTTATTTAAACATTATATATTAAAGCAATATATTTATTGTTTCCCCAGGTTTACGTTATGCACACTAGACCTGGGTTATCCCACATTGATCAACCCACTAAAAAAAAAGTTTGTAGTGATCACTGAAATAACGCACAACCTAATTTTACCAAAAGCATTATACAAAATCATCATACTCAACCAACAGCTCAATAAACAAATACAATGATTACAGAAAACAACAAAACCACATGTCTTACTACCAGTGAACCTGGACTTTGGATAGCTCTTCTGGTTCCGTGATGCTCTCAGGTGTATTTACAGTGGTATTTATTCAGTGAGTACACGCAACTGTAGTTTCCCGGAGTCCTGCACTAAAACATTTCTTCAAAATGAAAATGTGGCTCCATATCCCTCTTTCCAAGTGGCTGCATCCTCACTCCAACACCATTTTTACACAGGTACATGTGGAGCTTTACTAAAAGGTTTCACTTTTGTCAAAGATGCTGCAATTTAACTGGGTATATTTCCCCCGACTTTTCACAAGGTGGGGTCCAAAGATTTCTGCTGGCCAAAAATCAGGATGATCATCTATTGATAAACAGCAACATGATGTGTATTAAGATCAATATTTCATAAAATGAACCAAAACATTTAGTGTGTTGTGGAATTTATGTATCAAAAACAAAATCTGCTTGTTGAGATTATGTAAATCATTGATAGAAAAGATTTTTGAACAATATAATTAAATTGAACAGTAAACACACACACACACAACACACACTCACACGTATATACAAAATATAAAATAAAAACCATATTATATTATTATTAGTTAAAAAAGTTCAGACACAACCACTCATAGAAGGTTTCCTTAATCTTTAGTTTAAATACCTTAGTATTGGTGCTTTTAATGTTGTCTAAACTTCTGACTGGTCACGTATGTAAAACGAAAATATGGTTTACTCGTTAATACAGGTTAAAGAAAAGAATATAAAGTACCTTTTGTTGAAGACGCTGATACTGTCATCATCACTGTAATGTCTTTACCAGAAAAATAATATAAAGATAAATGAGAAAAAAATAAACAAATATTAGCCTTTAATAAGAACATATGTAAAGCTCAGTGTTTAGCTACAGTGCTTGTATAAGAGTAAACTTTAGTTTTAGTGAAATAAAAAAAGTTACTTACATAGTGTGAGGCGTCGTGGCTCCATCACTGATCACATTCATCACATGAACTTCTGGGTGCTGGGTGAAACTTCATCAACCACACTGTAACCAGCCCAGATCTTCTTATTGGCCAGCGACAGCACAGAGCTGATTAAACAGCACTCTGAACTTTCAGTAACTCCGTCTGCTCTATTCGAACAGCTCTGTTATGTTCTGAAATGTTTTAATGGTATAATATTATTATTATTATTATTATTATTATTATTATTATTATTAATCTTCTGCTTCTCTGTTCAGCAGATACATCTACAACATCATCAGTGCCATCTCAGTGACCTTCAGTAGCAGGATAGTACATTTCTAAACATGTCTCCTCACACAATCCAGTACACTGCATATAGTTATAGTATATAGCTTATATGACTTATATGACTTTACTGCAATGAACCTGGAGGAGTTTAAATAAACCATGATGCTGTTTGTGAGAGAAATTCAAGTTATTATGGTAGAAGTAGTTTTCAGGGTTATTGCTAAGCAGTTTTGCAAATCATAGGTCAATGTGCTCTCTATAGGTGATTTAGTGTTCTGTAGAACTCATGTTCTGTTTTTTGGCCTTCTGGGGCCTTGTGACGTACTGATACACAGGCTCGCCTCACAGTCTCTCGATAACCATATTCTTATTCTTATTCTCTTAGCAACGGAGCTGTGACTTAGGGCCTTTAGGCACATACACCAGTGGTTATCTATGTAGTATATATATCTTGTTCGGGAGGGACAGGGTTAGCGTTTCTATATTCTATCCTTTTTGGATGCTGTAAACCTTCTTTTTTTTTTTTCTTCTTGCCACATTAGAGCAAAAACATTCTTTCATTTTCAGTACAAAATCAACCTGCACAATTGAAAGACATTAGAAAATACATGCAACACTAAATCAACATAGAGTTTAACCTGGGAAAGGTTAGTAAACTGCTCAGCTACTTTAAATTCTCTAAATTCATCATTTTAGTTCCCTCCTCTTTCATTCATCATTGATCAAAAAGTTTGGATTTTTTAACCACAATTTTGGAACCGCACATTCTGCATGTGCATCTGAAGAGCTGTTGAGGTGAGGGCTGTGTTGTTTTCTCATACACTTAGTAGGTCAACAGTTGCAGACTCTAGTCCATCTGTTTCTCTGTATACTTTATCCTCCTTTTACCCAGTTCTTCTTCTGTTGTTGTCTGAAAACAGACCTCATTACTCAAAATACACAAAGTGGTGTATATACAGCTGTGTTTTCTAGTTATTCACTGAAAAGTACTTTAGCCAGCTTAACTCTAACACAAGGTTTAAAGTGAAACCAGACATGCTTGAGTTTAGTAAAGAGCTCCTTTTGATGTGTTATGAAAAAGTGTAATTGAAAGGACTAAGAAGAAAAAATTAGCAGCACTTTACATGCACCCATCAGTCATAACATTATGAGCACCTTCTTGTATCTACACTCACTGTCCATATTATCAGCTTTATCAGACACTTTGTAGGTCAACAGTTGCAGACTGTATTCCATCTGTTTCTCTGTATACCTTGTCATCCTCCTTTTACCCTTTTCTTCAATGGTCAGGACCCCCACGGGACCACCAGAGAGCAGGTAGCATTATTATGTGGGTGGTGGATCATTCTCAGCACTGCAGTGACACTGACATGATGGTGTGTTAGTGTGTGTTGTGCTGGTGTGAGTGGATCAGCATATTTAATTATATATGATAAAATACTGATACAGGTAAAACATCAGTTCCGCCAAAAAGACTTAAAAGACAACAGTGATGGAAAACGGTATTTAATCTTTTATAAGCTGTACAACATGGAGAATAACAACTTCTCAGAGTCTTTGCTGTAGGCCCTGTCCTCGGCCCAGGTCTTAAACATTCAGACACTCGCAGATTCAGCCAGATATGGATGGCAGGGTCTACTACCTGGACAACAGGGCTGGGATAAAACTGGTGGTGGCAGGGCGGAAGGAGGAGAATGTTGAAGTGTCGGCACCTGAAAGCAGAACAGGAACGTAACTCTTAAATCCATGTGGCAGACTGTGACTGGACAGAGTAAAGAATGAATGTGGGACGTAGGTGTGACAGAACTGTCTAAACCAGTAATTAACTTACATAAAATGAAGTGAGGGCCTCCCCAAAAAACAAGGACAGGAGTGATAGTGCATAAATCTGTAGTGTTTATTAAACCAGTAATAATAGCGAGACAAAATCCATAAACATCCAAGCGAGCTAACTTAAAAAAAAACAACACCATGAAAAGCTAAGAAAAAAAAATTAAGAAAAAAAAGTTTAGATACAAAAATCTGAAATCTGAAACAGTCTCTACTAGGGGATTCAAATAAAGCTATTTATGTTCTGATATTTCCTCTAATTTAAGACAAAAAAAACAGAGATTTTTTCTGATCTTCCAACAGAAAAACACACTACACAAAAAAGTCTTTGGCCAATATCACGTTTTATTCGAAAGAGATTAATTGACTAATAAATCAATTAATTAAAATGAGATCCTGTATATATTTTAGGAAGGCAAATATTCTGTAGTTGTTTTTTGGCCCTCAGTGACTAAATTCATATGGTTTGTTCTGCCCTCTGTCTAGGAACCCAATACATTCCCATTGTTTCCAGAGGCACTGCTTTTGCTGCTGGACCTGTTCACCAGATAGCATTGGTAAGGCTAAGAAATTTAATGTTCAGTTCTGTGACAGAAGACCTGACCTCCACAAAGACACTTTACCAGACGAAGTAAGTCAAAACACAGGACAAAGTTTTGCTGGTCTGCCAGGTCTTGCACGGTTATTAGAGTCTTGTTCTCTCTGTATATTATGAATCATTATTTAAAATCGAGTTTTGGGCCAAAAATGAGGAGGATCATAGGCTAACAAACATAGTAAGAAGTTGTATCAGTAAAAACAGTATTCTGAAAATAAATCAGATGCTGTGTGTGTTAAATATATAGAGAAGACAAGTACATGGTTGTTTAGACCATGTAACAATGACATACCTCTTGTTGACCTTGTGGACAAGATCATCACCATCATCATTATTGGAATGTCTATACAGGAACACGAGTAGATGAGTTTGATCTAAACTGTTCTTTGTAAAATATCTTTGTTTGGTCATGTGATGCTGTTATAAGATTATTTAAATTTACATAGAAAGAAAAAAGGTTACTTACATGTTATGAAGCACCGTGTATCCATCACTGATCAAACACGTCACATTAACTTCAGATTAACGTATGTTACTGTACCCTGATCATGCAGCCACTGGGTGAAGCTTTATTAACCACACTGTAACCAGCCCAGTTCCTCTTATTGGCCAGTGAAAGCACAGAGCTGATCTAACAGCACTCTTGACTATCTCATGATTAGAAATGGTACAATCATTCGTTAACTCTGAAACTTATAGTTGAAACTGTTTGCCTCTTGTGCTGAGCGTTAATCATTACACCCAAAATTGCTTATATAATTATTCATACATGAAAAAGTCATTACCCACTTTTACATACATGTGTATATGTCTAACACATAACCCAAAATACATAACACTCTGATAAACTGAATACTAGAAACACATGCAACACTAAATAAACATGACGTTCACACTGGGAAAGGCTAGTAAACTGCTCTGCAGCTGTAAATTCACTATAGGTTTATGTATAATTGTGTTTCTATGTTAGCTGTAGTTTATCAGCTGTAGAAAAAGCTTTTATTTCAGTAAATGTGTTTTATGTGTTTTTGGATAACTTGTTTTAGATGTATCATGTATTACAGGAAGTCTCATGTACTTGATTGTAATGTGCAGCATTCAGTTTATACTTCTTCAACATGTTTCAAACTTTCTCCTACTGGACTCCTTAATCCAAAACCAGGAAGTAAGAAAGAGGGCATAATGGCTGTGTTAGATTGGAACGTAGGCTGACGTTGGCTAATTTGATGGTAAATGTGAACTATGAATCGCCTGCAGTACATTATCAACAAAGAACACATTTCTGTAACTTTAATAACAAAATATTGAAAAAAATGTGGTATTAAAACATCAAAACCAGAGACCAGTGTATTAACAAGTGTAACCAGAAGACAAGCAGAGTTTAAAAATGAGAAGACTAGGAGACCCAAACAAGACAAGGAGGTGGTGAAAACAGTCAGAAATACAAAAAGGATGAAAGACCACCAGACAGGAAAACAGCAGTCACTCAGTACACTGCTGGAAACTGAGAGTCTCTACATAGCCTAGTGGGGTTTACATACACAGTGTAGTGCTCTGTTGGTCATGACATCAAGAACGGTCGTGATTGAATCCTGTAGAGGAGCTGAGCGTCACATGGTTTCCTGGGGAATTCTGGGAGTTGAAGTCCATGAAAGAATCAGTGTGCTGAGTGTTAAGCATTACAAGACAGGTAAGCAGTGGGCCTGACATTACCTAACAACACCCACAATTACTTATATAATTATTCATACATGAAGGAATCATCATAAGCCTTTTCCTTCTTCTTCTGTACTTTTGCATAAACAGCTTCTGCAGCAGGTTGTTGAGACTTGGTCTTCACATCTGAAGGAAAAACACCAACAACAGAGAGCTTAGTGATCTTCACTCTACACAGATCCTCTATCATCATGCATGAAGCAGCTGTTTAATACAGTTTAAATATTTTATTATAAAAGACACACACTGCAGTCATTGCCCACTTCTACATACATGTCTATATGACTAATACATATCCCAAAATACATACCAGAATACTGTACTAAGCTGTATACCGCACAGTCATTAGCCAGACTATACGTCCCACTGTCAGCATTACTAGAGAGAGAGAAATGAGTTCATTTATGGAAGTCCTGCTCTTTAATACAGGATCAGATATCTGTATCTAGAAGACCAGGCTGTGTGGTTACTTACCAAACATCTACTGGACGTCTCTTAACTGTGAATAAAACATTTAATTTTCATAGTTATTTATTCATATTACATTTCTGATATGTGGTCTAATGAGAACTGGACTGATGAAAAAGTTCCCAAACTGCTTTAAGTAAACTCTCTTTACATTAATTTACACTCTCCTACAAAACTGCTTACTTGGAGTTACCCTGTTTTCCCTTTGTGACTGTAACCCCATGTAATGTGAGGAACTGAGTTTACCTTTTAAGTCAGGTATTGTGGAGTATTCACACATGCCATCAAGGGATTCTCGCCTGTAGTATTAATATCATAAAATAAGATCAGACTAGTAATTACATGTACATATTTTATATTTTCAGTCTATTAGAAAGATGAATGTTTATATTTGTAGAATATCACAACAAAATGTACCTGTTCACTGCCTGTGTCACTCGCTCTGAGACACCTGTTAAAACAGAGAGAATGAATTCACCTGCCATGAACAGTATGTAGGTCTGTTATACCAAAAATCATGTATCTCTGTTTTTATTCATTTTTACTTATATCATTTGAACACAGCAGCTGCTGTTTACATTGCCTGCAAAAGTCATGATGAATGGCTCAAAACTGCTTAGAAAGTTTTATTTCACTGACTTACAATTAAATTTAATCATGTTTTTGCCCTCTCCTGTAAAGTTGTCCATTTGGAGATAGTTGTTCTTATTTGCAGAGCAACTATATACTACATAACACCATATGGGAACTTACCATCACAGTGACCTGTATTATTATCCTGTCCACTGAAACAGAGAGAAGGAACAAATTTATTCAATATAGCCTTAAATACAGCTCATACAGATATACTGACATGCTAACGCAGGGGTGTCCAATCTCATCCACCAAGAGTCGGAATCTTATCCGCAAAGGACCTGATTAAAGAAGTAGAATCAGGTGAGTTCCGTTTTATTAAGAGTGTATACCTGTTCCTACACCGGTCCTTTACAGATAAGACTGGGCATCCCTGTGCTAACGTGATTGTTCTAGTACTGGTTCTGGAGTTCCCCATCTCAGCTTGTCTGGTTTTTTTTTGTTTTTTTTTTTTTTTCCTTTTTAAATATCTGCACTGGAGAAGGAGCCTGACCAGTGTTTCAGTATACTGTACAAACATGGATTGGTATAAGAGGTATGGAAATGAAGTTAAGTGATTAGAAAGCTTAATTCAATTAGTCCCTGAAGAAGAGTAAAGAATATGATATTTAATGTCTGATGGACATTTCCATGTTTGGCTGCATGCAATGTGCAAATTCACTGCTATACATTTTGCACTAACAATGGAAATCTCTAAGGTATGCTAGCAGAATATGCATTATCATAACAATCCACGGTCCACCCATTATAAATAGACAGTAGTGCTCTAGTACGCATGTATGACAAGTAGAACAGAGGACTAAGACTTTCTCATAGACAGTCTCTTTTTATGTGTTGAAACTTTAAAGCCAGATTGCCAATTAATATTCACTGACTACATGTGTAATGTACCTTTGTCCTTGACACTGGAACAACTCTGCAACAACAAAAATAACAAATGACTTTTACTGGTTAGTTATTTGTTAATAATTTTTCCCAAAATGCATTTCCAGTAAATGTGTTTATAGAGAAAGGCCTGAGAATGTGACTGTTATGATGTGTTACACATTTGTCTCACATTAAGCTCTGATTGGTTGATGCAGTTCCTCCTAATAAACTCCTGTGTTTGTATTAGGACACTGCTATTATGCTTTAAAGAGAGCTTTCATAGAGATGTGGAGGGTAACTCTGCTGGCATGTGTGTCATATGTCTTATTTTTTCATACACCTCAAATTAACACCTCAGTCCTGCTTAGCAGAAGTAATACAGTAATACGTACTTACTAAATATTGCAGCTCTGATATGATTCCTTCCAAGGAAAAGTATCACAACCAGCAGCAAAATTGGAAGTATAACAAACAGGCTGTCCAGAGAAACTGCTGGCAGAATAATTTAGAAAATCTGAATTAGCAACATTTCTTCTCCTGGACTATTTGTGAAAACAACTAACAATGAGTCTTGATGAACTAATATGAGGTAATACATTAACAATAGGTAACTAATGGGTTAATTAATATGAAGTAAACATGTAACTGTTGTTTTAAAAAACTGTATATACTTTACATAATTTTTGGTGTATCACAATATTATATTTTTCCCACATCAACACCTCTAATACAGTATGTATTTTATATACTCTATTTTATAGATATACTGTAGATTAACTCTAACTTTTCTGCCACAGTTTAAAGGCTCTAGTTTCCTTTTAAATGTAGAGAATGTTCATAATGAACGGACCAATAGAATTGGTCCAAAGTTGCATAAACAAAATTATGTTGACTTATCAACCTCCACTGCAGGTTAAGAAATATTTTATTAATTTTAACATAACCTTTGCTAATGGATTTCACTAAAAAAGTCCAAAATACACAAAGAAAGGTCATTGAATTTAAGGAACTAAGAATGACTGGATTATAATTGTAAAAATGAAAGAAAGAAACATGGTCAGGACAAATGTAGCCTCTCACCATGTTCAAGACTAGAGCAGCTCATAACTGATTTGAAACAATGAACAACAGGGCTAGACAGCTCCATAAAATAGTTTAATATATGTTTATATTTGGGTGAAAATGTAGCACGTATCATACTTAGAAAGTGGGGAAGTGTTTCTACAATAGTTAAAAATGGTGAAGATAAACATACCCCCTCATGGTGACCACTCCTTAATACTGAGCTGGAGTGGGCCTTTGTTTTGTTCATTTGCATGTTGTGCAGTGCTGGATAATGAACCTGCCTCTACCTCAACACTACTACCTACTGTATAGTATTAGTAGTGTGTTTATTACTTGTATATTGTGTATATAGTGATGGTTGTATACTGTAACTAGAAAGAGGATAGATAGAGGAGTGCAGGTCAGTATGACTGTGAGTTAGTCCTTGGGGACCTCCCCTTAGTGAGCTTGTGAAGTCTGGTGGCTCTCGGGCAAAGGAAACAGCCGGCTTTTGGTGGGTCCAAAAATGGCTGGGACTCTATGGTAGGAACAAGGGATGCGAAAAAAAAGGAGAAGCGAACGAGTGCGGGTCAGTCAAACACTGTATTCCTGCTCCGAGCCATTGTATCCGATTTGGTGTCTCTAGGTCGAGCGGAAGTAGGTTAGATAGGCACGTGCTTTTCGATCCTATTCATTCTCTATGGGAAAAAAATTCTGGAAAAATTCCTTCCTACTTGGAATCCATGCATCCGATCAAAAAGTTGTATACAAGCCCACATCAGCGTATTATACCAGACAGTCGGGAGTTGGAAAGGAATCGATATCTCAAAAGCTGTGGGACGAGTTAGTCGGCGATAAAACGGGAGAAAAAGAAAAATCGAATAGCAGTATAGGGTCAGTGCCTTTGCATAATAATCTGTATTTATTGTGTATATAAGGAATAATTATGTATATTGTGGACTGTCAGTCAGTTTGTATGCTGGTACTGTATTAGAGAAACACGAACTGCCCAAACCAAATTCCTCGTGTGTGTCAACATTCTTGGCCAAAGAACCTGATTATTGTGGTTCTGATTAATTACAAAGCAAAAATATTATTAAGATATTATTAAGATATTATAAATCATATATATAATTGAATTGATTTGAAAATAATTATCACCTGTGGTAAAAAAAAAAAAAGTATTTAAATGAACACAGGGCAATATATTTATTGTTCCCCGTGTTTACATTACGAGTGCGGACTAGACCTGGATGTCCCAATATTGATTAACCAAACAATTTAATGGCAAATTTTGTGCAATTTCCTAAATAAACCGCAACCAAATTAAGTAGTGATTTTAAAGTAATTTTTGGAATTCTACTTAACCAACAACTGGCATTGCATATCAGTAAACAAATACAATTTATTTTTGAATCTATTATATACTCGACTCATTTTAAAGATATTGTCATAATTTAAAGAAAAAAAATGTCATTTAAAAAGCGTATTTATGTGTGTATTAATATAATTACTAGGATGGCAACTAGCATGCACTTCTAACAAGGTTCTTAGAAGCAACATAGCACATCACAAACTTCATCACGACTGGTTCAAGATATGTATGGTACAAGTATGTCCAGGATTCTTCATATCTCACGTAGTCATTCTGATCATTCGTAAGTGGACTTTGTCCAGCTCTAATCTGGAATATATATGTGACCATGTACCCATGAAATTCTCCATTGTAAAGTCATTAAGAGCAGTACCTAGAGTAGATCAGACCAGAGCCTATTTACAAAGCACTGTAGGATTAATAACTGGATCAGTTAACTGGTAAAATAACACAGTGTATATACAGTGTGTATTAGCAGTTATGGTATATTGAGTTATAATGGATTCAGGAAAATTTGACAGAGTTGAACTGACCTGACCTCAGTTACCTTCTTTTATCACCACACTTTTATTAGAGAAAACACAAATCACATCTCTTACCAGTGACCTGGACCTGGATAGTTTTGTGTCCCGATGCTCTCACTTTGTTTAGACTGTATTTGTTCGGTGAGTACACGCAGCTGTAGCTTCCCGAGTCCTGCACTGAAACATTCTTTAAAATGAAGGTGTGCTCATCCCTCTTTCCAAGTAGTTCCATCATCACTCCAACACCATTTTTACACAGGTACATGTGGCGCTTATCAGAAGAATTACTTCTCTCAAAGATGATGCACTTTAACTCTATATTTTCCCCAACTTTTACACGGGGGACTCCAAAAATCTCTGCTGGCCAAAAATCAGGAGGATCATCTATTGATAAAAACAGCAACATGATGTATTAAGATCAATATTCATAAAATTAACCAAACATTTAGTTTGTTGTGAACATGTATGTCAAAAATTATATGCGTGTTAAAATTATGTAATAATTAATAGAAAATATTTGGAACAATATTATTAAATTAATCAGTAAACACAGACACACGCATATAAAAATTCATACCCTTTTTACATTCTAAACAATGATGACCACAAGTTTAGAGATGGCTACTCATAGAAGGTTTTCCTTGTGTTTAGCTTAATGCTTTACGCTAGAATACTAAATATATATAGAGGTGGTGATATGGCAAAAATTTAAGTTTTATATGACTTATATTAACAAGTTTAGTTGTTAATATAAGTCAAAGAAAAGAATGTAAAGTACCTTTTGTTGAAGACACTGATACTGTCATCATCACTGTAATGTCTTTACCAGAAAAATAAAGTCAAAATAAAGAAGAAAAAAGAAACAAATATTAGACCTTAATGAGAACACATTTAAAGCTCAGTGTTTAGCTACAATGCTTGTATAAGAGTAAACTTTAGTTTTAGTGAAATAAGAAAAGTTACTTACATAGTGTGAGGCGTCGTGGCTCCATGACTGATCACGTTCATCACCATGAACTTCTGGGTGCTGGGTGAAGCTTCATCAACCACACTGTAACCAGCCCAGATCTTCTTATTGGCCAGCGACAGCACAGAGCTGATTAAACAGCACTCTGAACTTACAGTAACTCCGTCTGCTCTATTAGAAAAAACTCTATTATGTTCTGAAATGTTTTAATGGTATAATATTATTATTAATCTTCTGCTTCTCTGTTCAGCAGATACATCTACAACATCATCAGTGCCATCTCAGTGACCTTTAGTTGCCAGTATATAGTCCAGTATATAGTTTCAGTATATAGCTTAGGTTCATATTACTTTCTGAAATGAACCTGGAGGAGTTTAAATAAACCATGATGCTCTTCTTGCCTCATTAGAGCGACAACATTCTTTCATTATTGTGAAATACAAGTACAAAATCAACCTGCACAGCTAAAAGACGTTAGATCTGGAAATACATGCAACACTAAATCAACATAGAGTTTACACTAGGAAAGTTTAGTAAACTGCTCAGCTACTTTAAATTCAGTAAATTCATCTTTTTAGCCATTCATTTTCTTTTTTCTTTATTTCTAATTTGTAACTCTCAATGAGTTTTACCTTTTCTCTTACTGTGCTGTGCTGCTACGTTAGAGTAGTACGTTAGATGACTAGTGTGAAACGTGTAGATCAAAAAGAGTGAAATGTATAACCACAGTTCTGCATGTTTGTCTGAAGAGCTGTTGAGGTGAGGGCTGTGTTGTTTTCTCCCACGGCTTGTGCCGTTATTTGTTATATGTGATGCTATTTTAATAAGATCAGAGCATATTTTAGTCTTTCTGTTGCTGTCTGAACACCAACCACATTACCCAAAATACATGAGACAGTACGTATAGCTGTGTTTATTAATTATCCACTTAAATGTACTTTAGCCCACTTAACTCCAGCAAAGTGAAACCAAACAGACTTTAACTTACATATGCTTGCATTCAGTAAAGGCCTCCTTTTAATGAGCTATGAATTCATGTTTCTGCTGTACTGTGACCTCTATGCTGATGCAAAGGTTGACATTTAATTACATCAACCGACATATTTAAGTATTATTATGCACTTTTAAATAATAATACACTATAAAACAGTCAATGTAAATGACTAAGATTGTGGTCCTGCACATCAGTTTAATTCCAAATTGACAAAGTATAACTTATAAGGATGTGCCCAGTGAAGTTCGGTAACACCTTCGCATACACCCATCAACTGAAACATTAAAACTACCTCCTTCTATCTACACACACTGTCCATATCAGCTCCACTTACCATATAGCAGCACGTTGTAGTTCAACAGTTACAGACTGTAGTCCATCTGTTTCTCTGTATACTTCACTTTATTACCCCTTTTACTCTGTTCTTTAATAGTTAGGACCCCCACAGGACCACCAGAGAGCAGGTAGCATTATTAGGTTGGTGTTGAATTATTCTTAACACTGTGTCAACTCACTGTATACTCTATTAGACCAATTGCTGTTCCACCTTGTAGATGTACAGTCAGAGACTCTGCTGGTGCAGAGTTTGAATTGATCATCTAGTCCTTCATCAGTGGTCACAGGATGCTGCCCACTGGACACTCGATATGTTTGATATTTGGACTACGTTCAGTCCAGCAGTGACACCAACCATTAGACTGCTCAACACTGTTTGACATGCAGACCTAGCAGGACTGCTGAACTCTTGAATACATACACATAACGAACACATTGACATTCAGCATACTAAATATTCATGTGGTCCTCCATAGGCCCACAAATTACTCAACCCATGCATATCAGAACTGTACACAATGTTATTAATATTTAATATTTATTGCAACTCACATCTCAGTTTTATAATGCTGCTAATTTATGTGCAATAATCTCACTTTATTTATAAAGTTTTATTATAATCAAGAACTTTTTTAAGCTACAGTGTTAAGATTACAGCTACAGTGTTATGTTTACATTATTTTACAGTGTGCAATAATATTATAACTTGGAAACAGCAACATTTTACTATATAAAGAGCAATATTTCTGTAAGCGCAAAGTATAATTCCCCCCCCATATTTGAACTTATGTCTCGTCTGCACTGTTATGTTACTAGTATGTCTGGTGTTTGCCCTATGTTTATATTTGCACATCAGAGTTTTGAGAAGCACAATCTCGTCCAGCTATGCACTCCTGTTGTAAAGTCTGAATGACAAAGTTCACTTTGACTTTGACCGTGAGGTGTTTAGAAACTCCAACAGCACTGCTGTGTCTGATCCACTCACACCAGCACAATACACACTAACACACCACCACCATGCCAGTGTCACTGTAGTGCTGAGAATAGTCCACCACCCACATCGTACCTGCTCTATGGTGGTCTTGACCAGATAAAAAAATGATAACGAAGTCTACAGATTGACAGATGAAATAATTATATGGACATTGTAGTTTCTTTTCTTGCTTGCACAGAAGGGTAGAGTCAGGAGACCAAAGGCTGGAGATGTTGGAGTAGTTTATATCATGGCGATCTCAGTTCACTCACAGATCGATCTTGTTCAGTGCAGTCTAAACTCAGTCTGAACTCATTCCAACCCAGCCTAAAGACAGAACCTTGTCACACAGATTTTGTACACCATTTCACCACTCCCTTTAAGGTCCAAAAAGGGGGTGTCCTTATCTAGCGTCACCAGGTGGTCATCTGTCCTCCGACTGATGTTTGACCTATGACCTGTAGAATCCGAAGCCAACATTCTCCCAGGGACCCCGTCTTGTCATAAATGCTTAAAGTTCTGTTCTGGTAATGCAGCTCTTCCCCACATGGTAAACTTAAGCACACTTGTATACATGCACACTTATACAAAAACACTGATATCCAACAGCATAATAACTTTATTACATTACACATGTGCTCTCTTACAGCATGAGAAAGAACCTATGCACTCTTGAGGCCTCATTCTTGATATCGTTATTTCTAAAGGCCTCAGCTTTCCTGCTGTCATGATTATTATCTTGGCCCCTTCTGATCATTTCTGTGTGTTCTTTGACTCACTGATCTCTCCAAATGTTCAACAAGCTTTGTTTGAGTTACGAAATCATAGGGCTTTCATTTCTAATGTTACTAGGTCTTAGTGCTGCATTTAACGCTGTAGATCACAGAATACTGCTGGGCGGGTTGGAAAGCTGAGTATTTTGTTTAGACTTCATTTAATCTGTCTTTCTTGGTAACTATTAGTTTGATAGATCATTTATAGCCAAAAAGACACATTAATGTTTTTTATATCCTTTAGCCGCTTTTTAAAGTTTTTATACTTTGTCTGAGCACTGTGTCTATTTTCTTTCTTTTAATACTCTTTTAGTTTTTTATGTAAAGCCTAGCACATTCATAAACTTACCTCACCATTAGATTTTGATATAGAACATTTAAAAAGTGATGATAAGTTGCTCTGTTTATGTGGGAGTCAATATGAATGTGTATTTTTAGGAAAAGAGAAATGAGATTGTAGGCCTACAAGTGAGATGGCTTTAATCACAAGAAGGTTTGGTAAAATCCAAAACAGGCCCAGGCCAAAAACTAGGAGGGCAGAAATACAATACATGTGACTGAGTAAAGAAGAAAAAGCCAACAAAAATTAAAAAGCCAAAGAGAGGATCCAAAAACAGCAACCAAAACCATCCAGGATAAGCCGAGACCAAGTAAGTTAAAAACACGCGACAGACAAAGGAAAGAACAAATACTCTGTGAATAGCAGCGATACAGTGTGTGTGAAACGAGCAGGTCTTCATAATGTAACATAAACTGGTTATAGGAGTGAACATACAGGATTCAGGTGATGTGACACGATGGAGTGGCTGTGATTTGTAGATGTTGTAGCTATAGGAACGAACAGAGATCCATGCACTCTACAGAGTCTAGCCAGTGAAGGTGTACTGCAGGGCATGTCATTGTCAAGAAGCAAATCTGACATGCAAGGCCAGACAACGCTAGTGTAGGTTTTTTGTGTAGATTCTTTTCTGAGTAATTGCTGCTTGACAGCCTTTATATGAGTAGAATCTATTTATTTTCATACAGTGGAACTGTGTACAGAGGCACATGCTTAAAGCACTGTTTATCTGATGGTGACAGTTTCGGTGGTCTGTCTAGTCTTGCACAAAAATTTCCACATCATTTTACAGACACAAAGAGACAAAGGGCTTTTCAACATGAACTATACAGAAAAAAATACGGCAATAAAATAAACGTGATTAACCTACAAATCCACAAATGCAGGTATAAGAAGCATAACAAATTTA
This sequence comes from Prochilodus magdalenae, assembly GCA_024036415.1. Lineage (NCBI taxonomy): Eukaryota > Metazoa > Chordata > Actinopteri > Characiformes > Prochilodontidae > Prochilodus > Prochilodus magdalenae. The sequence continues at coordinate 20,664 of JAMWET010004903.1, read as the reverse complement.
ACTACAGTAAAAAAAAAAAAATATTTACAGGTACAGGCAAAGAGCCCATCAGTGTAGAGCATTTACAAGCATACACAGCTAAGGCCTGCTCTCATTTACATCTGAACATTTTCAGCACAGCTGGAAGGCTTAGCCTTCTGAACATAAACTTCCCTGATCTCACAAAATTATTGATCATTTAAATCCAGGCTGGTTGCAAATTTAACTGAATCCAGTGCTGCAGAGTTTCTCTGTTTGGTGAATAGACATCAAAAATCAAAATCAAGCATGCGAATATGATGACTCCAAATGAAGCTAATAATCTCATGAAGTTTATCCGCCACTGTCGATCTGAAACAAGAACACATACAGATTCAGTAGAACTGGTGTGTGAATGTACAGTGCCCTCCATAATCATTGGCACCCCTGGTTAAGATGTGTTCTTTAGCTTCTCATAAATTGAGTTTTTTAATATAGGACCACGATGGAAAAAAAGAGTAAAATCCAACCTTTAACTTAAGTGAATTTTAAGGGGGAAATAAAATCCCTGACTAAGAAATAATTATTCTTCATAAAATCACCTGTTCCACAATTATTGGCACCCCTAACAATTCTTAGGAAATAAATTTAATAAAAGTATTTCTGTCACTTCTAAAGTAGTTTACGAAGTTGATCAGAGTATGTAGGAACATTTAATTAGTAAATCACAACTTCCTGTTTCCCTGGGGTATAAATATGACGTGACACAGAGGCCATTTCTCTTCAACATGGGAAAGACAAAGGAACATACCATCCAAGTAAGGCAGATGTGGGTTTGAACTTCACAAGTCAGGCAATGGCTACAAGAAAATAGCCACTCGCCTACACCCGTCCATATCTATTGTCAGAGGAATTATTAAGAAGTTTAAAACAACTGGAACAGTGGTAAACAAGCCTGGACGAGGACGCAAGTTTATTTTGCCACCACGCACAGAGAGGAGGATGATAAGAGAAATAAAAAGTTCTCCAAAGCTCACCGTTACGGCAACAAATGGTAGCTTCTTGGGGTCACAACGTCTCCAAAACAACCATCAGGCGCTATCTACATGCCAACAAGCTGTTTGGGAGGCATGCACGGAAAAAACCTTTTCTCACTCACAATCATAAACGCAAACGTTTGGAGTTTGCTAAGCGGTACTGGGACTTCAACTGGGACCGTGTGCTTTGTTTAGATGAAACAAAGATGGCGCTTTTTGGCAACAAATGCTCTAAGTGGGTCTGGCGTAACACAAGAGCTGTGTATGCAGAAAAGCACCTCATGCCCACTGTGAAATACGGGGGAGGATCAGTGATGCTGTGGGCCTGTTTCTCTTCCAAAGGCCCTGGGAACCTTGTTAGGGTGCATGGCATCATAAATGCTTTGAAATACCAGGACATTTTAAAACAAAATCTGGTGGCTTCTGCCCGAAAGCTGAAGATGGGTCGTCACTGGGTCTTTCAGCAAGATAATGACCCTAAACATATGGCCAAATCTACACAGAAATGGTTCACCACACACAGAATCAAGCTCCTCCCATGGCCATCTCAGTCCCCAGACCTCAACCCCATTGAAAAACTGTGGGGTGAGCTGAAGAGGAGAGTGCAGAGGAGAGGACCCAGGTCGCTGGATGATTTAGAGAGAATGTGCAAAGAGGAATGGTCAAAGATCCCTTTTCTGTATTCTCCCATCTTGTGAAACATTATAGGAGAAGATTAGGTGCTGTTTTGTTGGCAAAAGGGGGTTGTACAAAGTATTAACATCAGGGGTGCTAATAATTGTGGCACACATGATTTGATGTTAAACAATTATTTCTTAATGTGGGATTTTTTTCCTACTGAATAAATTCACTTGAGTTAAAGGTTGGATTTTACTCTTTTTTTCCATCGTGGTCCTATATTATTTTGAAAAAACTCAATTTATGAGAAGCTAAAGAACACATCTTAACCAGGGGTGCCAATAATTATGAAGGGCACTGTACATTGTTAAACTAATGAACATATTTAATGATTTTCTCTGAGCTGCCTGAGCAGCAGTCTGATAAAGAAATTTATGCACGTAAAGAACATTTTTTTAATTGTTCAAAGAAACATCACATGACTGTTGTAAGCTAGATATAAGTTTTAGCTGGTTTACCTGAACAACAAAAATCAAATTAAGACAAGACAAACATAGTCCCTCACTGTGATGAATCCTTACCACTGAGCTGGTGCAGGTCTGTGTTAGGTTCATTTGGATGTTGTGCAGTACCTGATAATAAAGCATCTTCATTACAAAGGAAATGAACAAGATATTATCATATAACTGAATCCAACATTTTTGTTTAAAAAAAAATCACTCATTTAATTAATAACACAGTGCAATATATTATATTGTTCTCTATGTTTACATTATGACTGTGCACTAGACCTGGGTTTCCCAATACTGATTAGCCCGCAAATTTAGTCAGATTTTGTGTGATTGCTAAAATAAAAAATAACAATTAATTAGTGATTTTAAAGTACTTTTATTTATTTTGCTCAACCAACAGCGCAATAAACAACAATAATGGATTCATATATCCTTTACATACTCAACTAATTCTAAAGATATCATTAGAATTAATAGTAAAGAAAAGGTCATTTAATAAGCAGTGTATCAATGTGATTACTAGGCCGGCAACTAATGTGCATTTCTACCAAGGTTCTTGAAAGCGACATAGTACATCACATACTCTTGTTTAAGGTCCAACTGTTTCCAGTTCATAGTACATCGCTAGTTATTGAGCCTACCTAATCAGCCATTCTGATCATTAGTAAGTGGACTCTGTCCAGCTCTACTGTGGAATACATATGTGACCATGCACCCATGAAATTCTCCATTGTAAAGTTTTAAAGTCATTAAGAGCAGTACTTAGAGTAGATCAGACCAGAGTCTATTTACAAATCACTGTAGGATTAATAACTGGATCAGTTAACTGGTAAAATAACACAGTGTATATACAGTGTTTATTAGCAGTAATGGTATATTGAGTGATAATGGATTCAGAAAACTTTTACAGAGTTGAACTGACCCGACCTCAATTAATTGCTTTTATCACCACACTTTTATTAGAGAATACATGAATCACATCTCTTACCAGTGACCTGGATGTGGACTGTTTTTTGTCCTGATGTTCTCACATTGTTTAGAATGTATTTGTTCGGTGAGTACACGCAACTGTAGTTTCCCGAGTCCTGAACTGAAACATTCCTCAAAATGAAGGTGTGCTCATCCCTCTGTTCAAGTGGTTTCATCATCACTCCAACACCATTTTTACACAGGTACATGTGGAGATGATCAGAAGATTCACTTTTGTCAGAGATGCTGCACTTTAGCTGTATATTTCCCCCAACTTTCACACGGGGGGGTCCAAATATCTTTGCTTCCCGAAAATCATCTATTATTCAAAAAACAGCAACACGATGTATTAAGACTAATATTCATAAATGAATCAAACATTTAGTTTGTTGTTAATTTATATGTAAAATTTCCTTATCTTTAGTTTACCGATTTACTTTAGTATTGATGCTTTAAATGTCTAAACTTTTGACTGGTCATGTATGTATAATGAATATGTGTTTACTTGTTAGTACAGGTTAAAGGAAAAGAATATAAAGTACCTTTTGTTGACACCGATACTGTCATCATCACTGTAATGTCTTTACCAGAAAAATAAAAAGTAAAAATAAATAAGAAAAAGTTCAGTGTTTAGCTACAATGCTTGTGTAAGAGTAAACTTTAGTTTTAGTGAAATAAGAAAAGTTACTTACATAGTGTGAGGCGTCGTGGCTCCATCACTGGTCACATTCATCACATGAACTTCTGGGTGCTGGGTGAAGCTTCATCAACCACACTGTAACCAGCCCAGATCTTCTTATTGGCCAGAGACAGCACAGAGCTGAGCTCTCTGAACTTTCAGTAACATCATCAATGGCATCTCAGAGACCTTCAGTAGCAGGATAGTAATTTCTAACCATCTCTCCCCACACAATCCCGTACACTGTATACAGTGTCATACGAGGCATTTAATTAGTTCATATTACTTTACTAAAATAAAGCTGGTGGAATTTAACAATAATGCTCTTCTTGCCACATTACACCAAATACATTCTTACATACAAAATCAGCCTGTACAATTAAAAGACATCAGATTTAAAAAAATAAAAAATAAAATATTAAATCAACTTAGAGTTTACACTGGGAATGTTTAGTAAACTGCTCATCAACTTTAAATTCACAAAATTTTAGCCATTCATCCTCTGTGCTGAGCTGCTACGTTTGAGTAGTACGTTAGGTGACTACAATTTTGGAACGGCACATTCTGCATCTGCATCTGAAGAGCTGTTGAAGGGAGGCCTGTGTTAGTATTTGTTATACGTGTTGCTATTTTAATAAGGGCGTATTTTACTCTTTCTGTTGCTGTCTGAACACAGACCTCATTACCCAAAATACATGAGACAGTACATACAGCTGTGTTTACTAGTCATCCACTGAAATGTACTTTAACCCACTTTACTCCAACATAAAGGTTTAAAGTGAAACCAGAATTTAACTTGCGTATGCTTGAGTTCAGTAAAGGCCTCCTTTTGATGAGCTATGAATTTCTTACTGCTGTACTGTGACCTACATGCTGATGCAAATGTTGACATTTAATTATTTCATGGTCTTATTCAGCCCCTAACTGACCCTAAAACTGATATATTTATTATATACTCAAAAATAATAATATACTACAAAACAGTCACTGTAAACAATTCGATGCTCAATAAACCCACATACTCCAAGTCCAGCTTTTTATTCCAGTTTGTTTTATCCCCATTAACGGCCCCCTTTAAATCAAACAAGCAATGTGGAGTTCCAAGATTGTGGTTCTGCACATCAGTTTAGTTCAGAATTAAAAAGTGTTAGCAAAAAAAAAGTGGAGCAAAAAGAAAAGTTTAGTAGCACTTTACATGCACCCACTAGCCATAACATGAAGACCACCTTCTTGTATCTACACTCACTGTCCATATTATCAGCTTTATAAACAGTTACAGACTGCAGTCCATCTGTTTCTCTGTATGCTTTGTAATCCTGAGGCAATCCAAAAGGCAAAAGTGATGAGAAATGATATTTAGTCTTTTATAAGCTGTACAACCTGAAGAATAACAACTTCTGAGAGTCTTTGCTGTAGGCCCTGTCCTCGACACAGGTCTTAAACATTCAGACACTTGCAGATTCAGCCAGATAAGTATGCCAGGGTCAGAGCCTACTCCCTGGACAATAGGGCCAGGATAAAACTGGTGGTGGCAGGTAGGATAGAGGAGAATGTTGAAACGTCAGCACCTGAAAGCAGAACAGGAAACTCTTAACTCGTAACACTTAAATCCAGGTGGCAGACTGTGACTGGCCTGAGAACTGAACAAATGCGGGACGTAGATTTGACAGAACTGTCTAAACCAGTAAGTAACTTCCATAAAATGAAATGAGGGACTGCCCATAAAACAAGGACAGGAGTGATGGTGCATAAATCTGTAGTGTTTATTAAACCAGTAATGATAGTGAGACAAAATCCATAAACAACCAACAAAATAACACAATGAAAATCAAAGTAAAAAATGAGGAAAAGAAAAATCAACAAAAACTCTTGGTTTAGACCAAACAAAAGTCTGCAACAGTCTAATTCAATTACTGCTATTAATGTTCTGCTATTGCCTCTAATCTAAGATAAAAACACACAGAGATGTAATCTTCCAACAAAAAGACAAAAAAGGCATTGGCCAATATCACGTTCATATGAAAGAGATTAATTGACTATTAAAGAAGTTAAATCAATGAGATCCTATATATATATTTTAAGAAGGCAAATATTCTGTAGTTGTTTTTTAGCCCCTGGTGACCAAATTCAAATGATTTGTTCTGCCCTCTGTCGAGGAACCAAATAAATTCCCATTGTTTCTAGAGGGACTGATATTGCTGCCGGACCTGTTCACCACAGAACTCACATCTTACAGAATGCTGCTTGGTGGTTTGAAAACTGAGCAGGACTTCATTAGTTTAGACCTTACTTGCATTGTCATCCTTGGCAACTATGAGTTTGAAGATCAAAATTTAGATACACATTTAGAATGTGATTTGTTACTCTGTTTATATGCGGGTCAGTAGAGCTTCCTAAGCATGTATAAAGGTCAATGATATGGATACACATTCCAATATTTTCAACTAGGATGGTTGGCGTACAGAAATTTACATATACTGCACATTTATTAGTGCACGAATAAGTCAGATACTTACAGATGAGAAAAAGTGAGGTGGCTTTAATCACATGACACAGGAGGGTTTAGTAAAGCCAGTGGTAGAAAAACAGGCCAAGGTCAAAACTAGGAGGGCAAACAAACACTACATGCGGCTGAGCACAGGTCTAAATCAAAAGGTGAAACAGAGCATCCAAACACCAGCAACCAAAATCATCCAGGATAAGCTGAGACCAAGTAAGTCAAAACACAGGTCCAAGTAAAGAACAAATACTCTGTAAACAGCAGTAAGACCTCACAGTGAGTGTGTGAAATGAACCCGTCTTCATAATTTGGTTATAGTAATGGTTACAGGTGTGAACAGACAGTGTCCAGGTGATATGGATTGATGGAGTGGTTGTGAGTGGTAAGTGTTGTAGGTATATGAGTCATATGATCATGGACGCTCAGAGATCCATGGACCCTACAGAGTCTAGTAGGTGAAGGTATACTGTTGTCAGGAAGCTAATGTGACATGCGAAGGCCAGACACCACATGTTCATCTATTTAATGTCTAGTCAAAATATTTTTAATCATGAGAAATAAAACAGAACATATATACATCATTTTTTTCTTTAGTGTTTAGTGCATATTAGTATTCCTAATTATAAATTAGCATACCCCAGTCCACTTTTGATAATTTAGTTCCGGTTCTTCTTTTTCTTCCTTTCTTTGTAGTTTCTTTTCTGAGTAATGGCTTCTTGGCAGCCTTGACATCGAAAGCATTTAGTTGTCTTCTTAAAGTTTTGGTGGTCTATCTATTCTTGCACAGAGATCTCCACATCACTTTTTTAGAAAAAAAAATGTTGAGTGCTTTTCAACATGAAGTACACCATAAAATTTTACCATAAAATCTGGTAAAAAAAAAAAAAAAGTGATAAACTCCAGATCTTACAACTCTTCAAATGAAAATATAAGAAACATAACAAATATCAACAGTAAAAAACAAAAAAAGAAAAGCTTTTTACATTTACAAGTACATGGAAAGGGCCCATCAGTTTAGAGCATGCCAGAGAATACAAGCATACACAGCCATGGCCTGCTCTCATTTACATCTGAACATTTTCAGCACAGTTGGAAGACTTAGCCTTCTAAACACAAACTTCCCTGATCTCACAATATTATTAATGATTTAAATCCTACTCGGTTACAGATTTTAGGCTGAGCTCAGCTGCTGCAGGATATTTTCTCCCGCTTTGTTAAAACAGGACCATCAAAAAAACAAACAATATCAAGCATGCAAATATGACGACTTCAAATGAAGCTAATAACCTCATGAAGTTTATCAGCCACTATCGATCTGAAACAAGAACAAGTTTACCGTTGCTGCTATGATTGTTTACATGTTAGTAACCATTAGTTCTCAAATTTAAATATTTTTTAGTCTTAGCCCCGCAACAGCTTACAGCATTATTTAGTATATAAATAATTAAAACAATACATCACAAATCCAGGTAATATCAGTCAATAGTATGAAGATATTATAAGACAAATTATAAAATTACTAAAAGCAGTGTAGTAAGGCTTTAAAACGAGAATAGTGATAACAGTTATCAACTATAATTAATTTACCACCACTGTAAGAACACAAACGTCATATATCCATTTTTACCTTCTGAAAGTTGACCTATAAAATAATTTTGGAGCATTTATGTCAGTTTGTGCATGGAATTTCGTGAAACAGTCATTTATTTTGCCAAATTATGTAATAACTATAAAATGTCATCAACAGAGACAATTTAAGTGTAACAGTGACTATTCGTAATCTAGCATGCATTTCTTACGCAGCACAGGGTTAAACATAGGTGAAGTTGTCTACTACCCCATTGCAAGCTCAGGTATTAAACTGCTTGTTAAGGTGTCAAAACTCAATCATTTTCTTTAACTTGTGGAAACACTTTTATTTGTTTGCTTTTCAGTCAAAACAATTGTGTACAAATATATAATAATATACTGTAAAATAAGAATATATAAGTATATAATATGTTTGATGCTTCCACAACTAAATGTGACATCACAGTATTTATAAATTCCAATCACATTCAGTGAAGTGTGTTGTTGTCATCTGAACAGGAGCAGCTCATTTAACCAGGTCACAAGTTGTCTTCAGTTTAGTGAATTAAGTTCTGATGCAGGAGTGGAGCTTGATTTTCCTTTGGCTTTTTGCTTTATGTAAATTGTTATATCTGCTGGTTCTCCTCTCACATCCATCTCCCGGACTCCATTTCCCATACCCCACCACTTGATCATGGCACTGTCACATGTCCGCCATCTCCCAATCCTGTTCGTTTTGTCAGATTCGTGGCTTCAAATATTGATCACACACACCTGTTGTTAATCTTGTCTGTTTGTACAAATACTCCTTCTCATTGCGAAGTATTGCCACCCTGTTGTGTACTGAGCTCTCTGTTATTGATCTTGTTCGTAACTCTGGTTTTGACTTAGTTCTGATTCTCTAGTTTACTTGTCTTGTTTATTCCTCTTGGTTACTCTGTCTAGCCTGATTGTTTGCTTGGTTTTGACTCTTGCCTGTTTCCTGACTATGACTCTGTCCTATGACTATGACTTATTGTTGAAAAAGTTCAAAAAGACAAAGAGACAAATTAGGGAATTGAGTATGACAAAAGTATAATTGTAAATATGAAAGAATGAAACGTGGTCAGGACAAACCTAGCCCCTCACCGTGATCATGACTAGAGCAGCTCTTAACAGATTTAAACAATGAAAAACAGCGCTAGTTAGCTTGATAAAATAACATTTTTAATATACTTTATAACTGGAAAATAAATATCATTCTGACACATTCGGAAGGTGTTTCTACAATAGTAGCAAAACGTTAAAAGAACATGTTACATTTAGTGCTACAGTGAATGAGAGGGAATCTGTTTCAGTCCATATTTATTATATAGTACATAACTGAACAAAATCTCTTAAAATAATAATTTCTTAATAATTTATCATTTTGTATTATGACATGATTTAAAAAGAAAACATAGCTCACATTTCTTACCACTAATCTGGACTGGATTACTGTTTTCTTCATTTGTGCTCAGGTTCATCTGAGGATGTTCAGTAGCAGATAAGAAAGCATCTTCATTACAAAGGAAAAACAAATTAAATATTACTATATAAATGACCAGATTAAAAATTATTCTTTGTCACCTGTGCTAGAGTAAGAGATGTTTGCTAATGGGAGTTTTTAAATTGTGTAATAAACAGAAATATAGTATATATGAGAGGAGGAGATATATCAGAAATAAAATACTGTGGTACATGAAGAGTATATGTGGTACATCAGGATATTTACTGTTTCAGACATCAGTTGGAACTCTGTGGTATGTGTTTTAGTATAGCATGGTACACCAGATTTTGGCTGATGTTTCCAATAGTCTTTGATTAAAAAAACAAAGATACAGTTTACTGAAATTCTTCACGACTGTTTAATGTGTTCATAAAAAAACATGAAAACCAACATCATCTGTTTCAAATCAAGCTCTAGTCAGTTACTGGCAGCTGATATCTTGTTCTAGAGAAGGTGATCTTAATAAGCACTGCCTCAGAGTGTTTTCTGTCTACTTAGACGTTATATATGACCTAATTTTTGGGGTTTAACTCTTTCTGTAAAAAAAAACTGTTTTAAAAACTAAACCATGTGGAGAAAAACACACAACCTTCTCACAGTGTACCATCTCCTTAATACTGAAGCTGGGGGGCCTCTTTGTTGCTTGTTCCATTTGGATGTATGTGTAAGGACGTATTGGGTAATGAACCTGCCTCTACCTCAGCACTACTGCCTACTGTATATTATTAGTAGTGTGTTTATTACTTGTTTATTGTGTATATAGTGAAGATTGTATACTGTAATTATCTGTATTTATTGTGTATATGAGAAGTCATTGTGTATATTGTATACTGTCAATCAGTGTGTATACTGGTACTGTTGTAGAGAGACACAAACTGCCAAACCAAATTCCCCATGTGTGTCAACATATTTGGCCATAAACCTGTCTGATTTATTACAAAGGAAAAACATGATATTACAAATCATAAATATAACTGACTTGATTTAAAAATAGTTGTTTGTCACCTGTGGTAAAAAAGAATCACTCATTTCATTTAACAAAGGCCTATATATTTTATTGTTCCCCAGGTTTACATTATGACTGCGCACTAGACCTGGGGTTCACAAAATTGATTAATCCACCAATTTAGTGGCAAATTTTGTGCGATCGCTGAAATAAACTACAACCAAATTAATTAGTGATTTTAAAGATTACTATTGTAATCCAATCTACTTAACCAAAAGCTGGCATAGCATATCAATAAACAAATACAATGGATTTATAAATCCACTACATACACCACTGATTTTATAACCAGACTTTACCTTGGTTTGTAAGTGTCCAGCTCTAATCTGGAACCATGTACCATGAAATTCTCCATTGTAAAGTTTTTAAAGTCATTAAGAGCAGTACTTAGAGTAGATCAGACCAGAGTCTATTTACAAAGCACTGTAGGATTAATAACTGGATCAGTTAACTGGTAAAATAACACAGTGTATATACAGTGTATATTAGCAATTATGGTATATTGAGAGACAATTGATTCAGGAAAATATTACAAAGCTTAACTGACCTGACCTCAGTTAACTTCTTTTATCACCACACTTTTATTAGAAATAACACAAATCACATCTCTTACCAGTGACATGGGCCTGGATTGTTTTGTGTCCTGATGTGCTCACATTTTTGAGAGTATATTTAGTAAGTGAGTACACGCAGCTGTAGTTTCCCAAGTCCTGCACTGAAACATTCCTCAAAATTAAGGTGTAGTCATCTTTCTTTCCAAGTAGTTCCATCATCACTCCAACACCATTTTTACACAGGTACATGTGGAGATGATGAGAAGATTTACTTTTATCAAAGATGCTGCACTTTACTTGTATATTTACCCCATTTTTCACTGGGGGGGGGTTCCAAAAATTTCTGTTGGCCGAAAATGAGGAGGATCATCTATTGATAAAAAACAGCAACATGATGTATTATATTGTATTATATATATATATATATATATATATATATATATATATATATATATATATATATATATATATATATATAGGTCTGTGTGTCTAAACCATTCACTGGTAGTTTTTGTAAAATAAAAAAGGACTTTTATAAAGGAGTCTATGGGGGTGCATATGTCTTTATCTGCAAGGACTTTTATAGCATTCCGTACATAGTTTCTAATTTGAAGGAATGTAAATTTGTCATTTTATTTCATTCTCTTTCATTTACAGTATCTCTAATTTGTAACTCTCAGTGAGTTTTACATTTCCTCCTACTGTGCTGAGCTGCTATGTTTGAGTAGTACGTTAGGTAACTAGGGTTTTAGGTGTAGATAAAAAACGGTGGATTTTATAACCGCAATTCTGCGTGTACATCTGAAGAGCTGTTGAGGGGAGGCCTGCGTTGTTTTCTCCAACGGCTTGTGCTGTTCTTTGTAATACATGATGCTATTTTAATGAGATCGGAGCATATTTTACTCTTTCAGTTGCTGTCTAAACACAAAAGCACATTACCCAGAATACATAAGACAGAACATATAGCTGTGTTTACTAGTTATACACTTTAATATACTTTAGCCAACTTAACTCATAACAACATAAAGGTTTAAAGTGAAACCAAACAGAGTTTAACTTACATATGCTTAATTTCAGTAAAGGCCTCCTTTTGAGGAGCTATGGATTTATGTTTGCTAAGTATAATTATGCAGTATTACATTTGCCCACAGGTGTTGCAGTTGGGTCTGTAGATCCTGCACACTAATGGGTTGCTGAAGCCTAAATAGTACTGTCAGTTATGACCATTAAATAAAACCTTATCATAAGCACTGATTTTTACATTCACAAGGTATGAACTTGGGCATTATTACATTACGCATGTGCTCTCTTACAGCAGGAGAAAGAACCTACACACTCTTGAGGCCACATGCTTGATGTGGTTATTTCTAAAGGCCTCAGCTTTCCTGCTGTCATGATAATGAACCTGGCTCCTTCTGATCATTTCTGTGTTTTCTTTGACTCACTGATCTCTCCAGAACTCTCCTTAATGTTGAGTTAAGAAATCATAGAGCTTTCATTTCTGGTGTTACTAGGTCTTAGTGCTGCATTTAACGCTGTGGATCACAGAATACTGCAGGGTGGTTGGAAAGCTGAGTAGGACCTAATTTGTTGACTTTATTTACTTTGTGTTTCTTGGCAACTATATATTTCATAGAGCATTTTATAGCCAACATATTAGTGCTTTTTTATTCTTTTATCCACAATTTTTTTATATAGTTTGTCTGAGCATTGTGTCTATTTTCTTTCTTCTAATAATCTTTTGTTTTTTTATGTAAAGCCTGACACATACATACCTTACCTCACCCTTAGATTTTAATATAGAACATTTAAAAAGTGATGATATGATACTGTTTGTGGGAGTCGATATGTATGTATATATTTAGGAAAAGAGCAATGAGATTGTATTATAGGCCTAGAAGTGAGCTGGCTTTAATCACAAGAGGGTTTGGTAAAACCAGTGATATGAAAACAGGCCATGGTCAAAAACTAGGAGGGCAGACATACAATACATGTGACTGAGTAAAGAAAAAGAGGCCAGAGGATCCAAAAAACAGCAACCAAAACCATGCAGGATAAGCTGAGACCAAGTAAGTCCAAAACACGCGACAGACAAAGTAAAGACCAACAACTCTGAACATCAGCGATACTTCACACAGTCTAATGTAATATAAACTGTTTACAGGTGTGAAGAGATTGTATTCAGGTGATTTGACATGATGGAGTGGCTGTGATTGGTACATGTTGTAGGTATAGGAGTCAAATGATCATGAAACGCTCAGAGATCCATGGACTCTACAGAGTCTAGCCGGTGTAGGTGTTTTGCAGGGCATGTCGTTGTCAAGAAGCAAATGTAACATGCAAGGCCAGACACCACATGCTCATCTATTTAACATGTAGTCTAAATATATTTCAGCATGAGAAATAAAGTATATATTTAATAAATAAATTTATAGAAATAAAGTATCTATTAAATATATTTAATAGAAAATAACCAAAATATCTAAATACAATATCATTTTCTTTAGAGTTTACTGTAGAAGTTGGTTGCATTTTGTTCTTCATGATCTGAGCATTTCCGATTATAGATTAGGACACAGTTTGGTTTTAGTGCAGGTTTTTTGTGTAGCTCCTTTTCAGCTTCCTGACAGCCCTGACATCAGTAGAATTTATTTGTCTACATACAGTGGAGCGATGTACAGAGGCACATACTTAAGCACTGTTAATCTGATGGTGGCAGTTTCGGTGGTCTAGCTACTCTTGCACAAAAATATCCACATCATTTTACAGACACAAAGCCACAAAGTGCTTTTCAACATGAAATATACAGAAAAAACATCTGGTAATATGATAAAAGTGATTACAAATCTACAAATGCAGTTATAAGAAGCATGACAAATTTAACAACAGTAAAAAAAAAAAAAAAAAACTGTACATTTACAGGTACAGGCACAGAGCCCATCAATGTAGAGCATGCCAGGATTTACGAGCATACACAGCCAAGGCCTGCTCTCCATTTACATCTAAACATTTTCAGCAAAGCTGGAAGGCTTAGCCTTCTAAAAATGAACTTCCCTGATCTCACAAAATTTAATAATGATTTAAATCCAGGCTGGTTACAAATTCAACTGAGTTCAGTGCTGCAGAATTTCTCCGCTTTGTTGAACAGACATCAAAAACCAAAATCAAGCATGCAAATATGACGACTCCAAATGAACCTAATAACCTCATGAAGTTTATCAGCCACTGTCGATCTGAAACAAGAAAACATACAGATTCAGTAGAACTGGTGTGTGAATGTGCATTGAAAAACTAATGAGCATATTTAATGTTTTCCTCTGAGCTGCCTGAGCAGCAGTTAGATAAAGACATTTGTGCATGTAAAGAACATTTTTTAATTTTTCAAAAAACCGTCACATTTTGTAAGATAGATGACTGTTTTAGCTGGTTTGCCTAAACAACAATCAAATTATATAAAGACAGAAAATTGACAGTTTTTCTGACTGTAAAAAAAACAACATGGTCAAGACAAACATAGTCCCTCACTCTGATGAAGCCTTACCGCTGAGCTGGTGCAGGTCTGTGTTGAGTTCATTTGGATGTTGTGTAGTACCTGATAGTAAAGCATCGTCATTACAGAGGAAACAAACAAGACAAATACAATGACAAATACAAAAACAAATACAATGATTACAGAAAACATGAATCACATTCTTACCAGCGACCTGGACTTGGATTGATTTTCTTCCTGATGCTCTCGCGTTGTAAAGATTGTATTTGTTCAGTGAGTACACGCAACTGTAGTTTCCCGAATCCTGCTTTAAAACATTCCTCAAAAAGAAGGTGTGGTCATCTTTCTTTCCAAGTGGTTTCATCATCACTCCGACACCATTTTTACACAGGTACATGATGACCTTATCAGAAGAATTACTTCTGTCAAAGATGCTGCACTTTAACTGTAAATTTTCCCCAACATTCACAAGGTGGGGTCCAAAAATCTCTGCTTCCTGAAAATCAGGAGGATCATCTATTGATAAAAAACAGCAACATAATGTATTCAGATCAATATTCATAAAATGAACTGAACATTTAGGTTGTTGTGAATTTATATGTCAAAAATTTTATCAATTATGTAATCAATAATAGAAATAGCTTTGAACAAGTTTATTAAAATTAACAAGTAAATGCACACACACACATATACATACACACACGTATATACATACACACACACACACACACACACACACACACACACACACATATATATATATTACCATATTATATTATACACACTACCAGTTAAAAGTTTAGAATCGAGTACTACTTTGTTTCCTTATGTTTAGCTTAATGCTTTACTTTAGTATGAAGCTAAACATGCTGATCATGTATGTAAAATGAATGTGTTTACTTGTTAATACATTTTAAAGAAAAGGATGTAAAGTACCTTTTGTTGAAGACACTGATACTGTCACCATCACTGTAATGTCTTTACCAGAAAAATCTAAAAAAATAAGAAAAACAAAAAGATCAAAAAAGAAACAAATATTAAACCTTAATAAGAACACATTTTAAAGCTAAGTGTTTAGCTACATTTAACTTGTTGTCAATATATATGTTAAAAATGATCTGATTGTTAAGATTAAGTAATCAGTAATAGAAATAGCTTTGAAAAATACTACCTTTTGTCCTTATGTGTAGCTTAATGCTTTACATTATTGTTAATTAAACATGCTTCTAATGCTTTTAATGTTCTCTAAACTTTTGACTGGTCATGTATATAAAACGAATGTGTACTTTAACTGTATATTCCCCCCAACTTTTACACAGGGGATTCCAAAAAATTCTGCTGGCCGAAAATCAGGAGGATCATCTATTGATAAACAGTAACATGATGTATTTTTTATTTATTATTTTTTAAATATGTATTTTATATACATGTATTTATATATATATATATATATATATATATATATATATATATATATATATATATATATATATATATTATTATATATATTATAATATATGTATATGTATTTATATATATATATATATATATATATATATATATATATATATATATATATATATATATATATATGTATGTATATATATATATATATTTAGTTTTGTGTGTCTAAACCTTTCACGGGTAGTTTTTGTAAAATACAGGTTAAGTTGTTAGTATAAGTCAAAGAAAAGAATATAAAGTACCTTTTGTTGAAGACACTGATACTGTCATCATCACTGTAATGTCTTTACCAGAAAAATAAAGACAAAATGAGAAAAAAGAAATGAGAAAAAAAGAAACAAATATTAGCCCTTAATGAGAACACATTTAAAGCTCAGTGTTTAGCTACAATGCTTGTATAAGAGTAAACTTTAGTTTTAGTGAAATAAGAAAAGTTACTTACATAGTGTGAGGCGTCGTGGCTCCATCACTGATCACATTCATCACATGAACTTCTGGGTGCTGGGTGAAGCTTCATCAACCACACTGTAACCGGCCCAGATCTTCTTATTGGCCAGAGACAGCACAGAGCTGATTAAACAGCACTCTGAACTTTCAGTAACTCTGTCTGCTCTATTAGAAAAGCTCTATTATGTTCCGAAATGTTTTAATGGTATACTATTATTATTAATCTTCTGCTTCTCTGTTCAGCAGATACATCTACAACATCATCAGTGCCATCTCAGTGACCTTCAGTAGCAGGATAGCCGGTTCTAAACATGTCTCCTCACACAATCCAGTATACAGTTTCAGTATATAGGTTAGGTTCAGATTACTTTCTGAAATGAACCTGGAGGAGTTTAAATAAACCATGATGCTCTTCTCACCTCATTAGAGCAATAACATTCTTTCGTTCATGTGAAATACAAGTACAAAACCAACCTGCACAGCTAAAAGACGTTAGATCTGGAAATACATGCAACACTAAATCAACATAGAGCTTACACTGGTAAAGTTTAGTAAACTGCTCAGCCACTTTAAATTCAGTAAATTCATCTTTTTAGCCATTAATTTTCTTTTTTCTTTATTTCTAATTTGTAACTCTCAATGAGTTTTACATTTTCTCTTACTGTGCTGTGCTGCTACGTTAGAGTAGTACATTAGATGACTAGTGTGTAACGTGTAGATCAAAAAGAGTGAAATGTATAACCACAGTTCTGCATGTTTGTCTGAAGAGCTGTTGAGGTGAGGGCTGTGTTGTTTTCTCCCACGGCTTGTGCCGTTATTTGTTATATGTGATGCTATTTTAATAAGATCAGAGCATATTTTAGTCTTTCTGTTGCTGTCTGAACACCAACCACATTACCCAAATTACATGAGACAGTACGTATAGCTGTGTTTATTAATTATCCACTTAAATGTACTTAACTCCTGCAAAGTGAAACCAAACAGAGTTTAACGTACATATGCTTGCATTCAGTAAAGGCCTCCTTTTAATGAGCTATGAATTCATGTTTCTGCTGTACTGTGACCCCTATGCTGATGCAAAGGTTGACATTTAATTACATCAACCGACATATTTAAGTATTATTATGCACTTTTAAATAATAATACACTATAAAACAGTCAATGTAAATGACTAAGATTGTGGTCCTGCACATCAGTTTAATTACAAATTGACAAAGTATAACTTATTAGGATGTGCCCAGTGAAGTTCGGTAACACCTTCGCATACACCCATCAACTGAAACATTAAAACAACCTTTTTCTATCTACACACACTGTCCATATCAGCTCCACTTACCATATAGCAGCACTGTGTAGTTCAACAGTTACAGACTGTAGTCCATCTGTTTCTCTGTATACTTTATTACCCCTTTTACTCTGTTCTTTAATAGTCAGGACCCCCACAGGACCACCAGAGAGCAGGTAGCATTATTAGGTTGGTGTTGGATTATTCTCAACACTGTGTCAACTCACTGTATACTCTATTAGACCAATTGCTGTTCCACCTTGCAGAGTTTGAGTTGATCATCCTCTAGTCCTTCATCAGTGGTCACAGGATGCTGCCCACTGGACACTGGATATGTTTGGTTGGTGGACTATGTTCAGTCCAGCAGTGACACCAACCATTAGACTGCTCAACACAGTTTGACATGCAGACCTAGCAGGACTGTTGAACTCTTGAATACATACACTTAACGAACACATTGACATTCAGCATACTAAATATTCATGTGGTCCTCCATAGGCCCACAAACTACTCAACCCATGCATATCAGTTAATAATATTAATAACTGTACACAATGTTATTAATATTTAATTAATATTTAATATTTATTGCAACTCACATCTCAGTTTTATAATGCTGCTAATTTATGTGCAATAATCTCACTTTATTTATAAAGTTTTATTATAATCAAGAACTTTTTTAAGCTACAGTGTTAAGATTACAGCTACAGTGTTATGTTTATATTGTTTTACAGTGTGCAATAATATTATAACTTGGAAACAGCAACATTTTTCTATACAAAGTGCAATATTTCTGTAAGCGCAAAGTATAATATACTTTTTGTTTTACTTCACCCCCCACACTATAATTAAACTTGTGTCTCGGCTGCACTGTTATGTTACTAGTATGTCTGGTGTTTGCCCTATGTTTATATTTGCACATCAGAGTTTGTAGAAACGCAATCTCGTTCAAGGGTAGAGTCAGGAGACCGAAGGCTGGAGATGTTGGAGTAGTTTATATCATGGCGATCTCAGTTCACTCACAGCTCGATCTTGTTCAGTGCAGACAAAACTCAGTCTGAACTCATTCCAACCCAGCCTAAAGACAGAACCTTGTCACACAGGCTTTATACACCATTTCACCATTAAGACCTTAAGGTCCAAAGAGGGTGTGTCCTTATCAAGCGTCACCAGGTAGTCATCTCTCCTCCGACTGATGTTTGACCTATGACCTGTAGAATCCGAAGCCAACATCCCCGTCTTGTCATAAATGCTTAAAGTTCTGTCCTGGTAATGCAGCTGTTCCCCACATGGTAAACTTAAGCACACTTGTATACATGCACACTTATAGAAAAACCACTGATATCCGACAGCATAATAACTTTATTACATTATGCATGTGCTCTCTTACAGCATGAGAAAGAACCTATGCACTCTTGAGGCCTCATTCTTGATATCGTTATTTCTAAAGGCCTCAGCTTTATGATTATTATCTTGGCCCCTTCTGATCATTTCTGTGTTTTCTTTGACTCACTGATCTCTCCAGATGTTCAACAAGCTCTGTTTGAGTTACGAAATCATAGGGCTTTCATTTCTAATGTTACTAGGTCTTAGTGCTGCATTTAACGCTGTAGATCACAGAATACTGCTGGGCGGGTTGGAAAGTTGAGTAGGACCTAATTTGTTCAGACTTCATTTACTCTGTCTTTCTTGGTAACTATTAGTTTGATAGATCATTTATAGCCAAAAAGACACATTAATGTTTTTTTTATATCCTTTAGCCGCTTTTTTAAAGTTTTTATACTTTGTCTGAGCACTGTGTCTATTTTCTTTCTTTTAATACTTTTTTAGTTTTTTATGTAAAGCCTGGCACATTCATAAACTTACCTCACCATTAGATTTTAACATAGAACATTTAAAAAGTGATGATAAGTTACTTATACACTTGTCAATATGCATGTGTATATTTAGGAAAAGAGCAATGAGATTGTAGGCCTACAAGTGAGATGGCTCTAATCACAAAAAGGTTTGGTAAAATCAGTGATACAAAAACAGGCCCAGGCCAAAAACTAGGAGGGCAGATATACATGTGACTGAGTAAAGACAAAAAAGCCAACAAAAATAAAAAAGCCAAACAGAGGATCCAAAAACAGCAACCAAAACCATCCAGGATAAGCCGAGACCAAGTAAATCAGAAACACACAACAGACAAAGGAAAGAACAAATACTTTGTGAATAGCAGCGATACCTCACAGTGTGTGTGAAACGAGCAGGTCTTCATAATGTAACATAAACTGGTTCCAGGTGTGAACATACAGGATTCAGGTGATGTGACACGATGGAGTGGCTGTGATTTGTAGATGTTGTAGCTATAGGAACGAACAGAGATCCATGCACTCTACAGAGTCTAGCCAGTGAAGGTGTACTGCAGGGCATGTCATTGTCAAGAAGCAAATCTGACATGCAAGGCCAGACAACGCTGGTGTAGGTTTTTGCGTAGATTCTTATCTAAATAATAGCTTCTTGACAGCCTTTATATCAGTAGAATCTATTTATCTTCATTCAGTGGAACTGTGTACAGAGGCACATGCTTAAAGCACTGTTTATCTGATGGTGACAGTTTCGGTGGTCTGTCTAGTCTTGCACAAAAATTTCCACATCATTTTACAGACACAAAGAGACAAAGTGCTTTTCAACATAAAGTACACAGAAAAAAATAAGGCATAAAATAAACGTGATTAACCTACAAATCCACAAATGCAGGTATAAGAAGCATAACAAATTTAACTACAGTAAAAAAAACTTTGTACATTTACAGGTACAGGCAAAGAGCCCATCAGTGTAGAGCATGTCAGGATTTATAAGCATACACAGCTAAGGCCTCCTCTCATTTACATCTGAACATTTTTAGCACAGCTGGAAGACTTAGCCTTCTAAACATGAACTTCCCTGATCTTACAAAATTATTGATCATTTAATCCAGGCTGGTTGCAAATTTAACTGAATCCAGTGCTGCAGAGTTTCTCTGTTTGGTGAATAGACATCAAAAATCAAAATCAAGCATGCGAA
>JAMWET010004902.1:0-19395 GCA_024036415.1 Prochilodus magdalenae | reverse complement strand
TCTTACCTCTCTCACTCTCCCTCTCTCTCTGTCTTTTTGTATGTCACTCTAATTCTCTCTTTCTTCCTCTCTCTTTTTTTCTCTCTCTCTCCCACTCTCTCTCGCCCTCTACCTTTCTCTCTCCCTCTCTCTCTCTCTCTCTCCCTCCCTCTCTCTCTCACTTCCTCTCTCTCTCTCTCTCTCTCTCTTTCTCTCTCCCTCTCTCTCTCACTCTCCCTCTCTCTCTCTCTGTCTTTTTGTATGTCTCTCTAATGCTGTCTCTCTCTCTCTCTCTCTCTCTCTCTCTCTCTCTCTCTCTCTCTCTCTCTCTCTCTCTGTCTCTCTGTTTCTCTTTGTATCTCTTTCCCTCTCTCTGTCAGTCTCTCTCACTGTCTCCCCCTCTGTCTCTCCCCTCCCTCTGTCTTTCTCTCTCACTCTCCCCCTCTGTCTCTTTCTTCTCTCATGCTTTCTCTCGTTCTCGTGCTCACTGTTCTCTGCGCCTCTCTCTCTGTCTCCTCTCTACTTTTTTATCTACCTCTCTCTCTTTGTCTTCCGCCCTCCCTCTGTCCCCCCCTTTCTTTGTCTCTCTCATGCTCCTTCTCTCTAATCTCTTGTGTTCCTAACTCTCTCTCTAGCTCTGTTTCTCCCCCCTTTTCTCGT
This sequence comes from Prochilodus magdalenae, assembly GCA_024036415.1. NCBI lineage: Eukaryota > Metazoa > Chordata > Actinopteri > Characiformes > Prochilodontidae > Prochilodus > Prochilodus magdalenae. The sequence continues at coordinate 18,756 of JAMWET010004902.1, read as the reverse complement.
CTGTCAGTGTCTCTCTCTTTGCTCTTCTCTCTCTCTTTCTCCATCTCTCTGTCTGTCTCGCTCTCGCGCTCTCTCTCTCTATCTCTCTCTTCTTGCCTCTCCTCGTTCCCCTGTGTCTTTCTGGACTCTGTCTCCTGTTGCTCATCGACTATCGTCAGAGCCCTGATGTCTGAAGCGGTGGACTGATGTCAGGAAACTGAACAGATTTCAGTCAAACACCAGGCTACAACATCAGCCACCAGCCTTAATAAGCTGAGATTCTGCAGTTTCAACCTGTCTGGCTTGATTAAGGATTCAGGCAGATGGTCCAAATAACATAATCGCAAAATCTCAAAATGATTGCATTTTAAAAAAAAAAAAAAAAAAAAAAAAAAAAAAAACCACATTTGAATATAAAAACTACACGAAACCTCAACAAACTAAATATCCACGCCACACCAGCGATGACTCCGCCCCCACCTTATTACAGCGTCTGCCTTCTTTACCAGAGGACGCGCTCTCAGTTCCTCACAGCAATCTGCAGATTACACCCCCACAGTTCAGTCGTTGCCAGTCTTCCTCACAGCACTGTCCTCCTATCCAATTCAGGTAATCCTAAAACCACATCCAGTGATGTTGAGAAGCTGGACGTGGTCAGTTCATTGCTCTGAGAAACACCAGACCAACAGTGTCCAGGTTAATCCCACAAGCTGACCACAGGGCATCACTTGTGAGACACAGCTCGTTGGTTGGTCTACATTAGAATTGTTTTGACCAATGTGTGAAAGAGAGGTATGGAGCAGACACACATGAGCTAGAGGTCTAATTTGCAAAGCAATGGGGTGGAGGGGGTCGGATCAGTGTAAACTGTGTTCTCTGGAGGGTGGAGCTCCTTTTGGAGTGAGTTGGAGATACAGAAGTGATGTTCCAACATCAGTACTGACCTCACTAACACTCAAATCCGATACCACACAGCAATTGTTCCAACACAGTACTGACTTACAAATACTCAATCAAATTCTCACAAAAGCAGAAGTGGTCCAGAACATCAGTACCCTGACCTTACATAAATACTCAATCAAAATTCTCACAACAAGGTTCCAACGGCTGTACCTGACTACTTACAAATACCTCACATATCAAATTCTCACAACAAGGTTCCAGGCTTGGTCCATTCATGAAGACATGCTGGAGGTAGCACGCTGTTCCACAAGCTTTATATTCCTCTTCAGGTACCTGCGTTTTAGCTTCAACCTGTTTGCAGCCTGTTTGCTCAGCCTGCCTTCAGCCTGTGATCAGCCTGTGCTCAGCCTGCTTTCACTCAGCCTTGTGCTCAGCCCTGCTTTCAGCCTGTGGTTCAGCCTGTGTTCAGCCTGTGCCGCAGCCTGTTTGTTCAGGCCTGTGCTCAACCTGCCCTTCACTCTCTGTGTTCAGACCTGTGTTCCAGCCCGGTGCTCAGCTCCTGCCTTTCATCGACTCTGTCCACAGCTGTGCTCCAGCCCCATCAAACTGCATGCCAGCCTGCTGTTTCAGCTGTGTTCAGCCTGCTTGTCCAGCATGTGCTCAGCCTGCCTTCAGCCTTGCTTTTAGGGCATGTGCTCAGCCCTTGGTTCGTTCAGGCTCGCTGTTGCTCAACTGCCTGCATCAGCCTGCCAGTCCGCGTGGATCCAGTCCTTCCTTGCAGCCTCTATCAGCAATGTGCCATACCTGGCCCTTCAGCCTGCTTTCAGCCCTGGTGTTTCAGCCTGTGCTCAGCCTGCATTCAGCCTGTGTATCCAGCCTGTGCTCAACCGGCCTTCAGCCTGTGTTCAGCCTGTTGCTCAGCCTGCCATTCAGCCTCTGTTCAGCCTGTTGCTCGAGCCTAGCCTTCAGCCTCTGTTTCAGCCTGTGCCTCACCTGCCCTCCTCAGCCTGCTTTCAGCCTGTGTTCAGCCTGTGCTCAGCCTGCCTCAGCCTGTGTTTCCAGCCTGCGTTATCAGCATGCATTTCAGCCTGTGCTCAGCCTGTCGTTTCAGCCTGTTGCATCAGCCCTGCGTTCAGCCTTTGTGCTCCAGCCTGCCTTCAGCCTGTGTTTCATGCCTGCGTGTGTCAGCAATCGCATTTCAGCCCTGCTGATCCAGCTTCTGAGCTTTCAGCCTGTGCTCTCAGCCTGCGTTCAAGCCTGTGCTCCGCCTGTGTCTCAGTATTTGTCTTCAGCCTGTGCTTAGTCTGCGTTCAATTCCTGCGCCTCAGGACCTGTGTTTCAGCCTCGTGTTCAGACTGCGTTTTCAGACTGCCGCTTGGTGTTAAGTTGAATGAGGCTTTTGAAACACTACTTAAAACCTCAGAGGGACTCTCAACCTTTTCAGCTTCCTGAGCCCTCTAGAGCTGAATGAGGTTCTGACTCTGAGGCTAAGAGCGATTATTTCCAGCAAGATTTGGCAACCGCACAACAAACTAATCAAAACCCTGACAAACTGTCCCTGAACAGAGAACACTTCCACTCACTGATCACATCTCTCTCTCTCTCCCTCTCTTTCTCTCTCTCTAATCCTCTCCCTCTCCATCTCTCTCTCTCTCCCTCTCTCTCTCTCTTTCTCTCTCTCTCTCTCTCTCTCTCTCTCTCGCTCTCTGTCCCTCTTTTTCTCTGTCTCACTGTCTCTCTCTCTTTCTCTCTCTGTGTCTCTCTCTCTCCTATTCCTCCTCTCAGTCTCTGTCCCTGTCTTTCTATCTATCTTCTCACTTCTTTCTTTTTTTGTCTATTACTTGTCTCTCTTTCTCCCTCTCTGCCTCTTATGCTCTCTCTCTTCTTTTCTCTCCCTTCTTTTTTATCTCTCAAGCTCGTAATTTTCTCATCCTTCTTCTGTCTCTCCCTCTTTCTTTTTCTTCAACTCTCTTTATCCTCTCTTCGTCTCCTGTCCCGACCTGGCTGTCTTGTCTGCTATTTCTTCTCTCTCTTCCTTCTTTATCATCTCTCTCAGATGTTTCTTCTTTCCCTCTTCTCCTCTGTCATTTCCCCCTCATTCCTCCTCATTCTCTATTTTATTCATCTCTTACTTTCTCTTTTCTTGTCTGTGTATCTCTATTTTTTTATCCTTTCCCTTTTTTTTTTTCTTTTTGTTTCTGTTTCTCTCTCTCTCTGATGTATTACAGTGCAGTTCATATAGTTGTCAGTATTAGAGAAGCTGTTTATGAATCTCTTTATTTATTAATGTCTCTCTCTCTTTCTCTCTCTCTCCCTTACTATCTCTCTCCTTCTCTCTCTCTGTTTTTTCCCTTTCCCCTCTCTGTCTCTCTCTCTCTCTCTTCTCCTGTTCCTCTCTCTCCTCCTTTTTCGTCGAGTCTCTCTCTCTGTCTCTCTCTACGCGTACTGCGATTGGCTCAGGATGTTGTAAAGTTCTGGCAGAGTTGATAGAAATAGAAGGAGCAGAGAGATGGAGGTGAGGAAACAGACAATTAACCGAAAGACTGAAATACAGAATCCGAGAGGAGGGATCATTAATCACCAGTACAAGAGGACCGTCAGGGTCTCGTCCAGAAACTCTGACCATCCAAGTAAACGGAACACAATCCTCCGGACTCAGGATTCAGCAAACCTCCTCCCTGGATCAGCTCCGCAAACTCCCACTTCGCCTCTCAGTCCAAACTCTCCCGCCCATGCCTGGCGCTCGAGACCGCGGAGGCAGTCCGCAGGCAGGCAAACAGTTAGGTCACGGAGCTTCTCTCTCCAGCCATCTTACTGTCGCCCGTCCACAGCCTTCGCGCGCACTGCGACCGCGGTCACCGCTCCAACTCTCCGGGGACTGATTGAACGAAGTGAATGAGTGAATTCAATAATGAGTGAAGTGTGTAGAGCTCTTTACCTGCTCCCGTGGTTTCCTCGCTCTCCTTCAACACTCTCTCATCTCCCGCTTCACTCAGCGCCCCCACCACACCGCAACGGACCCACTCCCTCCCACCAAACACCACTCGTAAGCGAAAAAACCACAGGTTGCCCAGATTCTCGCATCTTCCTCTACTCACCGTTAGTTCACTAACAAAAGCAGCGCGATTTAAAAAAAAAGAAAGAAAAAGGATCAATGCAATTAATCTGGCCAACCCAATCCAACGCCATTAACGTTATTGGCGATAATAAAATGGCCGTAGTTAATTTTAAAATATATTACACATTAATGATATTTCTGCAGTGTGTTGTGCGTGGTGAGTGGTGCGCATGCGCGCGCGCGCGCGTGTGGTCTGTGTATGTCTATGCACCAACTTGACCGTAAAACGTAACCAGTATATTGTGAATAAAAAATAAGACCAACTTGGAAGACACAATCTGGCACACCCACAGACAATTGTTAAATATTCCTAGTATATTTTTAAATGGTGATTCTTATTTATTACAATTACATTGTAACATTACTCAAGTACTAAGAAAAGTACTAAGGTTACTAAAAATCAAGCTACAAAGTGAGAAAACGCAGACCAGCCAGGCAAACCCATTTTCCAATTACTCTAAAACTGCAGAATGTCTAAACAGCTTTGGGGTGGCAAAAACCAATCTGGCAAACCACACTCTAATTACTCCAAATTCGTGAATAAAACAATAGACAGCGTTGTGATTGGATAAAATGGGCAACCATAAATCTGGCAATGGCCCAATCCAATTTAAACTGTAAACCCAGCATAGTGTTAATAAATACAACGTATATGACCAGCTTGATTGTCTGATCAGGTATACCAAATAGCACAACATGGAATTAAAAATATGAATTTCATAAGTATGCAAAAAAAAATATTACATAAAATACTGTGGCAGCTATTTTATGTTCATGTGGGTTTTTGTTATGTTATTGTTATGCTATGTTTGTAAATCACATCTCATATGTTGAATGTCGTCTGTATGATTAGAAAAATTAGACATATGTGTGAAAAAATGCACTAAAAGGCACACCCATTCTCATTTTACTCTAATGCTGCCATAGCAACACTGCAAACCCCCACATCTGCCAATCCAAATTCCAGTGTACTAAAATATAACCCCACAGTGGGATTAAAACACAACAAAAACAGCCCCAATCTTGGCAACCCCTAAACGTATGTATGTCTACAATTAACTATATACAGCAGCGTCTGGTCTGAAAAAAAAAACATCAGCTTGAAGACCAGCTTGATGCCCAGTCATGCATCTTAATAAAACAATAAAACAATACATTCAAGCATATATATCAGATATAAACCAAATATACATGTTCCTGGGAATATTCCCATTTTTTAATGTATTATATTATATATGTAATTAACAAATATACATATGTTTGGAAAGCAAAATTACCTGGCAACACACGTTTCAAATTTAGCAAAAAGTATGCTAGAGCAAGCTTAGAAAAGTGGACCTGCAGGTGATGCCAAACCCACTCTGGCAACCCAAATGCCAATTTACTAGAAAGACATCCATAGCAACATAAAACAAATAGACAATGTGTGATGGAAAAGCGCTCAAATAGGCAACCCAAAACTCTAAATTAACTATAAACCGTCCCCCAGGACGATACCAAAAAATAACTTAGCTGAGCTTTAATCATGTCCCGTCTGGCAACCCAAAATGGTCACAGATGTCTTTCTCTCCTTTTCTTAGACAAGGTTCTGAGTGCGGCTCGAGGCTAAACTGTTTGTTCTCATGAAGCCAAATAACATGAGCACAGAGGAGAAACAACTGCACATTAAAACTCAAACGAGTTCCTGAATACCTAGCTTTCCATCAGTCAGGCGCGGCACTTGTTTACGGAATGGCCATGGAAAACCAGAGACCATGTTCCTCAGTTAGAACTTCCCAACATACTGCTCACTCCCTGAGCCATACAGCGCATGGACCAAGTGGAAGCACAGCCCACTCTGAAGGGATGCCTGTAAGCTCACCAGGCAAAAACGAGTCACCTGTGACTGAAACCTGCCTGACAGCGTGTATTACCTCCACAGGCACCAATAACAGCTGCCACTGGATTTGCCATGAACTGGACAAGTTTCTGGATGTAGGCCACATCAGTGTTGATTCAGCTACGTCCTTCACGCTATGGTCTTTGGCCACGCCCAAATGCAGTCACTCCTTTTAGCCAATCATTAACATCTGCTCTGGAGCCATTTTCCAGACATGGAGCGAGACATTCCCTGCACTGTACCACCTCTTCTCAATCTATGGATCCCGTCACCCACACCCCGCAGGTATTTAGAGCCCCATCATGTTCACTACGGCTAAATCACATTGTCTGTTAAATTTGTTAGTTTTGTGAGTCTGAGTCGTATCTTAAGTCTCTGGGGTTAGAGTCCAAGTGGGCAGCAACTGGATTTAGAGTCTGGGTTGAATCTCAAGTCAGTGGAGATAGAGTCTGATTTGAGTCTCGAGATGCTGGGGTTAGAGCTTGAGTCATATCTCAAGTCTCTTGGGCAAGTGTCTGCATTTAAGTCTCCTGGGTTAGAGTCTGTGTCTCAACTAGGTTGGAGTCCAAGTTGACTCTTATGTCACTGGGGTTAGAGTGCAAATTGAGTTGTGAGATGCTAGAGTTAGAATCCGAGTCATATCTTTATTCTATACAGTTCGAGTCATACCTTAAGTCTCTGGGGTTAGAGTCGTAGTCAGGTCTTAGTTAACTGGGGTTATAGTCCAAGTTCACAATGACAGGGTTTAGAGCCTGAGTTGAGTCACAAGTCTCTGGGGTTAGGATCTGCATTGAGTCTCAAGATCCTGGGGTTAGAGTCCAAGTCAAGTCTGGAGTCACTAGAGTCACTTGAGTGATATCTCAAGTCTCTGGAGTTAGTGTCTAAGTGTACAGTGACTGGGTTTAGAGTCTGAGTTAAGTCTTAAGTCAATGGGGATAGAGTGTGAAGTGACTCTTGAGACCCTAGGGTTATAGTCTGAGTCATATCTCTAGCCTCTGGGTTAGTCCAAGTCAAGTCTGGAGTCACTGGTGTTGTCAGGTAGACAGTCCCTAGGGTTGGTGGTTGGTGTAGCTCAGCGGGTAACACCACCATTCAGGGTGCCACCTCTACGTGTGGGAGACTAGGGTTTGAATCCCAGTCTGGGTGACTATGCTGAGCTACACCAATAAGAGTCCTTGGGCAAGACTCCTAACACTACGTTGGTCTCCCTGTAATCACTAACCTTGTAAGTCGCTCTGGATAAGAGCGTCAGCTAAATGCCATAAATGTAAATGTAAGGGGTCAGGGGTGGCATTACTTTTTCCACACATGGGTAATTCACATGTGGGATAAAGATCTGAATCCATTGATTATGACAGATTAGATTAGATTAGATTAGATTCAACTTTGTCATTGTGCAGAGTATGGGTACAGAGCCTATGAAATGCAGTTAGCATCTAACCATATATATATATATATATATATATATGTGTGTGTGTGTGTGTGTGTGTGTATAAGAGCAGCAACAACAACAGGTGAGCAATATTAGAGGAAGTCACAAAAGACCAAATACTCCTCATAAAACTTCAACCTAGAAAAGTCCGATTTTCTACATTGGCTTTTTAAGATGTATTATTCAGTCATGTCTATGAACCCACTGCAAGTTCTATAGTTATGGGAGTGAGAAACTGAATTATGGACCCTCATTCGGACCCCTTAAACCTGCACATATTCCACAACTCTGCCCAGATCCGTCTGTTCAGTAACTTCTGTCCTCAGTAACTGGCACTTGTAAATAAATAACCTACAGACTTGGAAAAAAGTGACATCCCCAGCTAACACTTCCACTTTAATTGGTGGCTGCCTCCATCTCAACCCCACCACACTTCATCCCCTCTAACAATGCTGCACAATCCTTCCAGATCGTAGTTGGCCCTGGCGTTCACGCCAAGCCTGCTGTCCTTTTTGTCTGTTTTCTTGGAGATGGCTGTCCTGTGTCTCTGTGTTTATCATTAAATTTGAACGTGTGTTGTTTAGAATTGGATTTTGGGTTCGGCTCTGCGGGTGGCTTCACACAGCTGGGATTAGAAACTTCATTTGATGTGGATTCAGAAGCGAGCACATTTATTTATCAAAGATCATGTGAAATTCATTAAGATTTAAATGTGCTTCTTACATCTGAAAGGCTAGAAGTTGTAAAGGCTCTTGTCTCTTTGAAAAAGAACAAAAACAAATGTCCAAACCAATTATTGACAAAAAAAACTGGAACCATTTTCACAGCCGTAATTAAATATCTTGGCCTGATTTTTGTTCGGCTCAGAATGTTGTTCTATCATTAACCTATTTCCGTTGCCCTAGATAAAATACAAAACCTTCATCTTGCTTCTCTGGTATGTTTTTTTTTCATCTGTCTTTTTAATTTTTATGAATATGTCACAACCCAAAGGTCTTCTCAAGTCATTTAATGGAAGTCCTAGTTAAGTCTGCACTGTTGAAGTCCCAAGAGTTGAGACATGAGTCAATGGAATTTGAGTCTTAAGTCATTGGGGTTTTAATCTGAATCAAGTCTGGAGTCACAAGGGTTACAGTCCAGGAGTTAAGAGTCCAAGGGTCTACACATATGTCACAACCCAAAGGCCTTTCCAAGTCATTTAATGAAAGTCCAAGTTAATTCCCAAGGCTCCAGTGTTAGAGTCCCAAGAGTTGAGGAATGAGTCAATGGAGTTTGTGTCAGAGTTGAGTCCTAAGTCCTTGGGGTTTTAGTCTGAATCAGGTCTGGAGTCAGAAGGGTTATGGTCTAGATTGAGAGTCCAAGGGTTTACACATATGTCACAACCTAAAGGTCTTCCCAAGTCATTTAATGTAAGTCCTAGTTAAGTCTGCACTGTTGGAGTCCCAAGAGTTGAGACATGAGTCAATGTAGTTTGAGTCAGAGTTAAGTCCTATGTCCTTGGGGTTTTAGTCTGAATCAAGTCTGGAGTCAGAAGAGTTACAGTCTAGATTGAGAGTCCAAGGGTCTACACATATGTCACAACCCAAAGATCTTCCCAAGTCATTTAATGGAAGTCCTAGTTAAGTCTCCACTGTTGAAGTCCCAAGAGTTGAGGCATGAGTCAAAGGAATTTGAGTCAGAGTTGAGTCTTAAGTCATTGGGCTTTTAGTCTGAATCAAGTCTGGAGTCACAAGGGTTACAGTCCAGGAGTTAAGAGTCCAAGGGTCTACACATATGTCACAACCCAAAGGCCTTTCCAAGTCATTTAATGAAAGTCCAAGTTAATTCCCAAGGCTCCAGTGTTAGAGTCCCAAGAGTTGAGACATGAGTCAATGTAGTTTGAGTCAGAGTTGAGTCTTAAGTCATTGGGGTTTTAGTCTGAATCAAGTCTGGAGTCAGAAGGGTTACAGTCCAGATTAAGAGTCCAAGGGTCTACACACTAAATCAACAGTGGCTGGATTTAGAGTCCAAGTTCTGAGTTGAGAGTCACTCGGGTTAGAATAAAGTTCAGCCTCAAATCACAGAAGTTAGAGTCTGAATTGAGTCTCAAGCCAGTGGCTTGGGGACAGTTGCGAGTTACTGTAGTTAATGCTTAAGTCAAGTCTTCAGTCACTGGGCTTAAAGGCTGAGCCACATCTTAAATCTTTGGAGTTAGAGTCCAAGTTGGAAGTGACAGAGTGTAAAGTTTGTAAAGTCTCAAGTTAGTGGGGTTCAAGTCTGAACTGAGTCTTGAGATATTGAGGTAAGCGCTTAAGTCATATGTCAAGTCTCTTGGACTAGTGTCTGCATTTAAGTCTCCTTGGTTAGAGTATGTGTATCAAGAGTCTGAGGCTGGAGTCCAAATTCAAAGTGACTGGGTTTAGAGTACGAATTGAGTCCTGAGACTCTAGGGTTACAATCAGAGTCATATCTTATTCTCTATAGTTAGAATCTCAGTCATATCTCAACTCACTGTGGTTAGAGTCTGAGTCATATCTCAAGTCACTGGGGTTAGATCTGAGACAGGTTTCGAGTCACTGGAGTTAGAGTCCAAGGTTACAGTGCCTGAGTTTAGAGCCTGAGTTGAGTCTTTATTTCATTTAATGTGTTATGGCGAATTGTTCTCTTCTAATGTAACTCGAACAAGACTGATACATGACCAAAAATAATCCATCATATCAACCACTGCAGTTTATCTGGAAAGGGAACATTGCCTTGACTTCAAGTAGACGTACTTCTGTGGCCTGTGACACTGTATGACATACGGTCATCAAAACAGACAAGACTACACTGCATCGTTGAAGTGAAGTAGCCTGAATAATGTACATACATCATTAGACTAGCAGCATGGAACAAAAGACAAAGGACAGGAATGAGAAACGCAGCGCGATCCAGGGTCATCTCCAAGTCTGAATGGTCTTAAAGCACGATTTCCATCTTTGCCGTGAAGAAAACTGGCCTTTGTTCCTCTGGTGACAGCAGAAGAGGCCATTCATCTGGTGACGGCAGACGCATGAGTCAGAGAATAAATGCCTCATCACTCTACAGTCCCAGGAAAAAGGCAGGCACGTTGTGTTTCCTATGCAGCACGTCTATATGAGAGTCATAATGCTAGAGGCCTTCTCTAACGGTGTCTGGATATGTTACAGTTCCCATAGGAACATCTGGATATGGTGCAGTTTACATAAGAACATCTGGATATAGTACAGTTTACAAAAGAACATCTGGATATACTACAGTTCACAAAAGAACATCTGGATATGTTTCAGCTGCCATAAGGAGATCTAGAAATGGTGCAGATTTTTTAAGATCATATGATACAGTTTGCATGAGAACATCTGGATATGTTTCAGCTGCCATAAGCACATCTGAATGTGTCTTAACAGCATCTGCATATGGTACTATTTCCATGAAAACATCTGGATATGATACTATTTACATAGAACATCTGGATATGGTTCAACATCCAAAAGAACATCTGGATAGGATGCAGTTTACATAAGAACATTTGGATATGGTTCAATTTTTTTTAAGAACATCTGGATAGGATACAGTCCACAAAAGAACATCTGGATATGTTTCAACATCCAAAAGAACATCTGGATAGGATGCAGTTTACATAAGAACATCTGGATATAATACAGTTTACAAAAGAACATCTGAATGTGTTTCAGCTGCCATAAGCACATCTAGAAATGGTACAGATTCTTTAAGATCATATGATACAGTTTACATAAGAACATCTGGATATGTTTCAGCTTCCATAAGCACATCTGAATGTGTCTTAACAGCATCTGCATATGGTACTGTTTCCCAAAGAACATCTAAATATGGTTCAACATCCACAGAACATCTGGATAGGATGCAGTTTACATAACAACATTTGGATATGGTTTAATGTTCATAACAACATCTGGATAGGATACAGTTTGCAAAAGAACATCTGGATATGTTTCAACATCCCAAAGAACATCTGGATAGGATGCGGTTTACATAAGAACATCTGGATATGGTTCAGTTTCTATAAAAATATCTGGACTGGATGCCGTTTACATAGACAATGTGGATATGGTTTAACATCCAAAGGAACATCTGGATAGAATGCTGTTTACATAAGAACATCTGGATACAGTTCAGTTTTCATAAGAATATCTGGGCCTAATACATTTTACATAGAACATCTGGATGTGGTTAAATTTTCATAAGAATGTCTGGTTTACATAAGAACATCTGGATACGATATTATTTCTATGAGAACCTCTGGACAGGATACAGTTTCCATAAGAACATCTGGATATTGTACAGTCTCACTGAGATGAAAGCTTTAACTACTATTGATCTGAGTTTTGGCAGTTTACCAGGTCTTCCAGATGTTCTTTTAGGAATGCCATTTTCTCAGCAGTTTCGGCCAATTCAAAAATCTGGTCTAAACATAGAGGGGTAAAAGCCAGAGCTAACAACTGATAAAGAGGGCCATCTGAAGAGTAGTGGAGGCCAGGCAAAAATCAGAATACTTAATGACTGAACACAGCAAACGATTCCCTGGTGGGATTCTAGGAACTGGAGTCTGGAAAAGGAGTGGTGTATTGGGTTTGTGGACTACAGGAGCCAGAGGAAGGTACAACTCAGTCAAGACCTGTTTGGCAAGTCTGAGGCTAATGTAGCTTGTAGCTCCTGAAAGAAAAAGGAATCTATAGCCACTATGCATATGAATCCTACTGCACCTGGTTCAAACCACAAGTTAGGACATTTTGTAATGATGTACAAGTGTGTGGACAGCATTCACGCCAGGGCTGGACTCTGATGATGATGACTCAAAGCGCAGGGCTGAAAATGACAGAAAATGTTTTGTTTTCACCAACAGAAGGAGACTCATTAAGACACATCAACCTTTTTTGTTGTACAGGACATCATAATCATCATCATCATCATCATCATCATGAAGGGGCATCCTAGAGGACGGTCGGCCACTTTTTCCCCATGTGAAGAGCATTCTGTAGGCACTTCCCCTCATTTTGGCCACTTTAGAGGGCACTTTAGTCATGTGTCTTCAACCATGGGGACAACAGGGAAGGCATTGCTGCTGCTACTGCTAGGCTACATTGTTAAGTAAGACTGCTTAGGAACTGGACATGCTATTTGTGTGTTAGCAGCTTGCATAATGCTAACAGGTGGGGTGTTATCTATTCATTAGGTTTGTAGCTCCAGTGTAAAACTAAACAAGCAAAGTTTGTACACCGCCCATAGCAACATCAATCAATCAATCAATGTTTATTTGTATAGCGCTTTTTACAACCAATGTTGTCTCCGAGCAGCTTCACAGAAAATCAATTTGTTATATAAAAGAAAAAAAAAAACAAAAAAAAAAACCACAAAGTTAATCGGGCCCAAGCCCCTCTTAAGCAAGCCAGAGGCAGCAGTGGCGAGGAAAAACTCCCTTGAGTAAGGAAGAAACCTTGAGAGGAACCAGGCTCAAGGGCAGAACCCAACCTCCTCAGGTCAAACCCGGAGACGAGAAAGACAGAACTAACATTAGAAGAACATCTATTAGATCCAGTCTGATTAGTCCAGGAGGGAGTAACTGCAAGATGGAGCCGACCCATAGAAAGTTCATGATCAGCCAACATCTGGATATAGTGCAGTTACCATGAGAACATCTGGACATGGTCCAGTTTCTATAAAAACATCTGGATAAGGTACAAGTTCACTGTAGAGTGGAGTCGAATCCGATAGGTGCCATTTGGCACAAATACAAGGAAAAGACAGAGGCAGCATCAGGAGTTGGTACAAATGCAGCTGTGTGCAAAAGTTTGGGCCCCTAGGGTCAAATGACATGTTGATGTGAGAACGCACCTCTAGCACATTTGAACACACAACACGATTCATTTGCTGAATTTAACCATGGAGATAATCGGTCTGAGCAAAACGATATGGCATATTTTATATTTTATTTTAGATTTTTCCCTCAAATAAAACAATACGAAGACCATAAATATTTGGATATTATTTTATATTTTTAACTTCAAGTTTTTTAACATTTCCAGCATGCAAACTCATACAGTCGATGGCTGTTCCTGTAAACGGCACATATCAGCTGGTTCCCATGGTGCAAATAACATCTTGTGGTGCGGCTTAGCATCCCAGGGGCCACCGGTTAAACTGCAGCCCGCATGGTCTTAGACTAATCACGGTCAAGGTCAGAGAACAATCGACCGATTGATTGGGCTTGGGCCCCTACTGGGATAAACTGGATTAAGGCCCCCTGATGGTTTCGGCCTTTAGATAGGCCAGACTGCAGATAGCATCGACCCAGCTGTGTGCTCCCACCATGGCCCAGTCTCGCTCCCACCGCTACTAATGTTCCACGCTCTAACATCTCCTTTCTGCTCACTCTGCGGATAATTAAAAAAAACAGCAGCCTGGGTGAGCCTCCTAATCTGTCAGCCAGAGATTTAAAGCTCTGGCATGTTGAGACCCAGAATTATTTTATCGCCGTGGCCCCCACCTCTGCAGGGGAGCCACCACTGAGCGTTTGACACCTGAGATAAAATTATTTTGGCTCAATTTTTTTTTTAAAAATAGTTAAAAAATGATGAAAACTATTCCAGCAGCCCAGGCTTGTTCAGTAGACAGCAGACCACTATCATGTGAGGGAAATGAAGCCATGTATATACCAAGAACTGTCACATTGTAAAAAATGTGTGGGGGAAATAGCATGAGGAAAATATCAGTTTGTGAGCCTTAACCAAATAAATCTTAGTATTAAAAAAAACAGAAATAGCTGACACACCGGTCAGTTATACCCTCCCAATGCATACAACATCCTCAGTTGCATATACCACTAATGCATACATTAGTCAGTTGCGTACAACAACTATTGTGTAACAACTGGCCAGTTGCATACACTCAAAATTGCATACACTGGTCCACATGCATAAACTGCCTTATGTATACACCGGTCAGTGCATATGGTAATATATACACTGGGCAATGAATTTACTGCAAATGCATATACTGGCCAGGTTGACTTACACTCCCAATGCATACAACATGCTAGTTGCATATTCCACTAATGCATACACTGGTCAGTTTGCATAAACACTCTCTATGTATACACCGGTGCATTTTGCATACACTTGGTCAACTACAATTGCAATGGTAATGGTAAAATAACACTGGCCAATTGCATTTACTGCAAATGCATATACTGGCGCCAGTTTGCTTCAACTCCCAATGCATACAACCACCTAGTTTTCATATACCGCCTACATGCATACAACTGATTCAGTTGGAATTACTCCCTATGTATACACTCTTGGTCATTCGCTCATGGTTCAACTGAATACACTGGTAATGTATAAACTGGGCAATGTGAATTTACTGCAAAATGCATCAGAACTGGCCAGCAATTTGCTTACTGACTCCCAAGTGCATACAACATCATCTAGTTTTCATATTTCTCGCACTTACTGCATACACTTGGCAGCTTTGCATAAACTCTCTATGTATACACCGGTCATTGCCTACACTGGTCAACTGCAACACTGGTAAGGTATACACTGGGCAAATGCATATACTGGTCAGTGGCTTACACCTCCCAATGCATGGACAAAATTAAGGTGCATATACACTAATGTATACACTGGCATTTGCATACACTGGTCAGCTGCATACAATGGTTAAATGTAACACTGGGCAATTGCATTTACTGCAAATAGCATATACTGGCCAATTGCTACACTCCCAATGCATACAACATTAGTTGCATAATACCACTAATGATACACTGGTCAGTGCATAAACTCTCTATGTATATACGGTCAGTTGCATTAACATGGTCAACTGCATGCACTGGTAATGTATACACGGCCAGTTTGCATTCTCTTGGTAATACATATATGGGCCAGTTGCTACACCACCAGTGCATACACAGTGTACTAACACACTCAAGGCACCAAAAAACACGGCTACTTTCTTCCACAGTTCATTTGTCTTCAGGTGTGTACGTACAAAAGATTGTCATATAACCGGGAAGGGAAACAGGGTTATGAGCTTCTCCGTATGTTTACAAATCCCATAATATCCCTCAAGAGAGCGATCTGGTCCGTTTATTACTTCATACTAAATGGTCAACCTGCTAGTGTGGGATGCCCGGGGTTCCACAGAAGTCAGGTGCATGCAATCGCAACTTCCTGTCTTGCATTGACACACGATATGGCTACTAGTTATTAAAAGATTGTGCTGCCGCTGCCGGGGTCCTATTTGAGGATATAAACCTCGCAGGTCCTCTGGCAATAAAGAATACGGATGTAACTGGATATCAAATTTTACACATGTAAGAGTGGAACAACTGGTAATAAGTCTCAGTTGCTGCCAGGAACCACCTCTCTACCGTTCTATCTACATTTCAGAAGTCTCAAGTCTGAGTCATAGGTTTCTAGTTGCAGGACTTGGTATTTCAAGGACTGGTAACAGTAACCAGTCTATTGCTAGTTAGCTATCTGGTTGGCTACCGAGACTTTGTGGTGTGTACTAATAACGTTATCGCTAGCCCATCTATAGAGGTGTAATATAAGAGTAGGACTGATAGACTAACGAATTCTAGTTTTCATGGTTTTACCGTGTTGGTAACATATCCCACTTTGTCGACCTGGTATGCGGGTACCCGAACTGGTCTGGATACCGCGCTAATGGTTGAATTGTGGTACTTATGCCTCACTCCAGTTGAAACGTTGCCCCGTGAAGACTTGTAATGGTGTTTCGTGGCAGCTATATTAGACGTGTTTCTGTTTTGTACTGGCCCCACCTCCTCATTGTCCTGTTACGTGTGTGGCCCAGTTCATGCCATGTTTCATGTTCAATGCCTAGTTCCAAAATCAGAGTCTAATATATAGTTGCGCTAATATTGGTGTTAGAATTACAATCACCTGTACCCATCATGCATCCCTCTACCCCATTCATGTATTTTTCATTGCAATGGTCAGTTGCAGATCAAAACATCAGTGTGTTCCCGAGTTTCCTGTGACTATGGATGGTGGACTTGTCCCCAGCACAGCAGTGGACACAGTAATGTAGGCGGGAAATTGCAGTATAGTGCAGTGGGGCCAAGCTGTATCAATCTGTCCCACCACCCAAAACACACCAAGCCCAAAGAGCTGAAAACTGATGAAGAGCCATAGAATAGCTAGTTTGAAACAATCACTGGACACATAACCGGCCGTTGAAACCGGTCCCCCTAATTATTCCAACACACACTTTGTGACAGAGATTCCATCGGCCCTCTCTGCTCATTACTACTAAAAGTGTCCCTTAACAACCGAACCGTTCACTGAAATAGCAATTGAGCTTCACTGGGCGTAGAATCATACCCAGTTGACCCTGAGAACAATGTGGCCCAGGCAAGTGGGCAAGGAGCTTTTTATGGAAGAATTCAATCAACTTGCCATTTTATTGCTTTTTGTTTCAGGCTTTGTGGTGCGTTATGCAGCGAGGGCTGCATCGCGACTAAAAGTCATTTGCCACAGACAATAAGTGTAACTGTTGTCTGTGTCCGAAGCACTGTGTGCACACTGACGGAAAAAGCTACTGAGTGAGAAAGATGAGAGAGGGGAGGACTCACGAACGTGTGAATATATCCAACAGAGCTGTCGCCATGACCGTCTCATTGCTAAGTAAGGCAGCTCTGCCGGAAACTGAGCCGGGCTAATTGAAGAGGGAGGAGTGAAACAATGGAGGCTGAGCAATGAACAAGTATGGACTGCAGGATACAGTGACCTTATTTATAAGGAAGGGAGACAGGATACCACAGAAATGACTTGGCTGTTACCATGTCTGTTTTAAGACTATATAGGCCAAACATTTACATATATGGCATTAGTTGGACCCACTTAATCATATTACAGGTAGGCCAGTGTAGGGTGAGGAGTCTTGCGCAGGAATTCATTGGTGTAGCACAGCCATAGCAACCCAGACTGGGATTCGAACACCAGTCTCCACATGTGTGTGGTCTCCCTGGGGGGTAGTGCTGTTATCTGCGGAGCTAACCTACCCTAAACAACATCCACCCTCATCTTCTCTTGGTACACACCTTTAGTCTAAAGAGGTTTTCAAGAATCAGCACAGTTCCAACTCCAAACCCGTGTTTTGGTGACCAAGGATGATGTGCGTATATACAGCTTTTGTTGGATGCCCAATTTCACGTAGATTGTTCCGAATTTTTTCCCCATTAGAATGAATATGGATGTAAAAGGTGCAGTTCCATCTACTGTCCTCTGCTCAGCCCAGGACACATCCCTTCAGCGACGACCCCAAGACTGAATCCCGTGTTGGTCACCCCCATCATCTATTTGCTTTTCCATTGCCATTTCTCTATAGAGCTCATTCCTTTATGGCCCCTCCCCACCCTTGTTTCTTCGCCTCCGCCATCCCTGCAGTCTTCCTCTGGCCGCTTCCCTCCTCCTCCCCCCGCCTCGCTCCCTCCTTTTTGTTTTGTTTGTTTTCCTCCTCCCTTCCCCCGGCCCTTTTCCTCTCTCCCCCGGGTCCCCGTCCCTTCCCTTTTCCTTTTTGTTTTGTTCCGGTCCCCTGTCTTTGCCTTTTTCCTCCTTCTCTTTCCCCCTTTTCCCCCCCCCCCCCCCCCCTTTTTTTCTCTTCCTTACCCTTCTTTCCCCCCTTTCTCCCCCTCTCCTTTGTGTTTTCACTCCCTCCCTCCCCCTTTTCTCTCCTCCCCCCTTCCCTTTTCTTTTCTCTTCCCTTCCCCCCATTTCTCCTCCTCCCCTTTTACCCCCTTTCCTCTTTCTCTCTTCCCTTCTCCTTTTCCTTTTTTTTCCCCTTTTTTTCTTCCTTTTCCTCCCCTCCCTCTCTTCTCCCTCTTCCCCCTGCTCCCCCCTTTTCCTCCCTTCTTCTTTTTTCCTTCCTCCTTCCCTTCTCTCTCTTCCACCTCTTCCCCCCCCTTTCCCTTCCTTCTTTTCCTTTCCCTTCTACTCCCCTCTCCCCCCCCCTCTTTTTTTCCCTCCCCCCCCCCCCCCCCCCCCCCCCCCCTCCCTCCCCTTCCCCTTTCCTCCTTCCTTCCTTCCCCCTCTCCTCCCTTTTTCCCCCCCTCCCTCTTCTCTCTCTCCCTTCCTCTTTTTTCCCCCCTCTTCCCCACTCTCTTTTGTCCCCCCCCCCTTCCCCCTTTCCTTTCCTTCCTTTCACTCCCCCCTGTTTCCCCTTTCCCTTTCTTTTTCCCTTTTTTCCCCCCCCCACCCCTCCTCCTTCCTTCCCTATCTTCCCCCCCCCCCCCCCCCCCCCCTTCCTTGCATCACAGATGCTTTCCCCACCTTCCCCACCCCCCTGTTTCCTTCCCTTCCCTTCCCTCTCTCCTTTTCCCTTTTCCCTCCCCCTCCCCTTCCTCCCTCCCTTCTTCCCCCCCTCCCCTTTTTCTCCCCCCCC
>JAMWET010004901.1:0-35088 GCA_024036415.1 Prochilodus magdalenae | reverse complement strand
AGATAAGAGAGGAAAAAGAAGGGGAAGGGAGGGATATAGACTATAATAAAAAGAATAGGAGTTAAATAGGACTGAATTAATACTATTTTGATCCTTAGCATTTATCCTTCCCTTAATGTCTCTACAACCTTTTTATTATCTGTCTTATTTTACTTTCCTATCGACTTTTCCTTTCTCTATTCGGGATTGACTGGGCTGGGACATAATCAGGCCCCACGTGCCCTGCTGAGAAGAGGCCCACGTACGCCGCACAGCACAACACTCCAGAGAAGATTTTTTGCTTAGCGAGGGCTCATATCGATCCAGAGATAACACACCCCCGAACCTACACGCGCTACGGTCGCTACAAACGCAAAGCACTTAACTCTAATTCCAGCCAAAAATCAAACAGTGGTTTTATTTCCTCCGCAGCCTCCTGCTTGACCAAGCATAATCATACCACGGAGCCGCCCTCATTAGCGCGAGAGAGATAGCGAGGAGGAAACGAGGGAAGAAGCGGCAGAGAATCGCAATTACGCTCGGCTGGCCCTGGCCGGTGCCCAGCAAATAGGGCTAAGCAGGGTTTACACACGCGTCGATACGTCCTTCATGAATTACCCCATTCCTGCTCTCAGCTCTCCGGCCCAACTGAAGGAGCGGTAAAGAGGGGCCGCGGTGGGTGTGCGGGCTCTCCGGGGTGGGGGTGTGGGTGTAGGGTGTTCAAGGGGTTTTCATCCTGTGAAGACTATCTTCCAGGCTTTAAAGTGCTGTCTGTGTGCCGGTGTTAGTGGTGGGACGTGCGCCCTCGCTCTCAGAAGATGAAAAGAGACCACTTAAGGATACCAGACAGAGGGGAGAGCTGAAAGCTATTCAGGCAGAGATTGGCGGACTCGCAGGAGGACCTCTTTCCACCATTGGTATCAGCTGGAACAGATGAAGAGGGGTGCTGAAGTCCAAGAACATAAATGAACCGATGGACTTGTGATCTTTGAGAAAGACGTCCTTGTAGACAGGACCATGGGTTACCACAGCTGACATGGTAGGGGGGTGCTGAAGTTCCAAGGACATGAAGAACGATGGGCTTGGATGTCTCTCCAAGAACGTTCTTTTAAGGAAGGACCATGGTACCCAGCTGACATGGTAGGGTGAGTTCTTGTTCAAGAACATGGAGAACGATGGACTTGTGTGATCCTTGAGAGGAAGATGTTCTTGTAGAAGGACCATGGTAACCACCAGCTGAAAACGGTAGAGTGGGGTTCATGTCCAAGAACATGAAGGAACGATGGACTTGTGATAGCTTCAAGAACGTTCTTTTAGAAGGACCAATAGGTTACCTAGCTGGAAACATTAGGGGGTGCTAAAGTCCAAGAACACTAGGAAGAACGATGGGGGACTTGTGATCTTGAGAAGGACGGTTGTTGCTGAAGGACCATGGTACCAGCTGAAACAGTAGGGGGGTGTGTCTGAAGTTTCAGGAACATGAAGAACGATGGACTTGTGGTTCTTGAAGTAATGTTCTTTTAGAAGGACTCATGGGTAACCCAGCTGAAACGGTAGGGGTAGTGCTGATGTTCAAGAACATGGAGAAAAAAACGGTGGGGCTTGTGATCTTGAGAAGGACGTTCTTAGTAGAAGGACCATGGGTACCAAGCTGAAACGTCGTAGGGGGCGGTGCTGAAGTCCAAGGACATGAACGACCGGTGGACACTTCGTGAATCTTGAGAAGAACGTTGTTGTTGCTGAAGGACCATGGTGCCAGCTGACATGGTTGGGTGAGTTTCTGTTCAAGAAACATGGAGAACGATGGACTTGGTGTTCCTTGAGAAGGACTACGATTCTTGTAGAAGGACCATGGTACCAGCTGAAACGGTAGGGGGGGTGCTCAGGTGAGGGCCAGGCTGAGGAGGATGATGGAGGGACTGTCCCTGCTGTGTAGGCATGGTAACCCCTCAATTCTCCACTACTGAAATTCGTGTGTGGTATATACAGTCAGGGTTCCTCTCGCCTCTTCACTCTGTTCATACAGCAGGTGGATTCCTGTTACAGTAGACGCTCCTGGAGAGAAGCGGAGGAGGGGAAGCGGATCTCCTCTTGGCCGTTGCTTTTGTTAGTTTTTGCTGGCTTGTTGATTTTTTTCTATATTCCTCCGAAGACCAACCGTCCAGCACAGTCCCTGCCATGGTCCCAGTCCAAAGCTATCCTCGAAAGGGTTACAGTACATACTTGGCTTCGGTCCAGGCTTGGCTCGATGTCACGTGGCCATCATTCTGGGACATTTGGGGCTGGATTTGTTTTGTGGAATCAGATGATGACCCGTCCAGCGTTTTCCTGCTGGGATCCAGCAGGACTACTGGGTTGGGTGCCGTCTCTTTCAAGAGGTTAAAAAGCTGGAATGTGGGGCGAGAGAAAGACAGAACGGAAGAATAATGGCACTGACAGAAACAGTCTTTGAAGACTGAAAGGCCGGGGCTTGGTGTGGCAGCCCCGGCTCTTAAACGTCCCCTACTCACATATCCAACGTCTCTTTCATCCAGCACGCTATTCAGTCATCCTTCCATCCATCACGCCATTGTTTTCCTTTCCCTCCCCCTCTGTGACCCCTCTTTCATAGCCTAGATGATTCTTTCCCTGCTCGCTCTTTTTTTCCAGCTTTCGCACAAGACGGGCGCTCTAGGACTGTAACGGCATTATCCGTACTGCTTAGATCCATGCATAATTCACGGCAGCGGCATTGTTGGTAGAAAACCTGCATGAATCATTAATATACTTAGGAATGTTCATTGTTTTAATAAATGTTCCTCTCTTTGAGTCCTTTGGGAATTTTTCCATTCCTGCTGAAGAACTCCAAACACCTTGTGACGTTACTGTGTAGAGACAAAATATTTTCCATCCTCTGGTGCCGCTCCAGAGCCCCGGTCGCTGGTGGAGATCCCGAAGTTCTGATTAACAGAGGTGGTATTTTGTGAACTGTACGAGCTCGTAAGTTCCCCAAATGAAGTACATATAACACTACGGATAAAGATTACCTGGGATATGTGAAACTTCCATATGGTTTGCCGTAGAGAACAAACCTTGGATCTTCAAAATGAGAACGTTTTACAGGAGCAGGAGAAAACATACTGTACTCCCTGATGTAATGCAATGGAACTTTTTGAGAACTTATTTTTTCCCAAGGAATTTTTTTTCCAAAGAAAATGGAAATATACAAAACTTTATTCCACCTACGGAAAACATCTATAAACGAGTCTTTATACAACTGGCTCAAGTTTTTATGTTCCTTAAAATGTAAGTCAATGATGGACAACTTTTTTATTTTTTTTGGCCCCCAAGGAATTGGTTTTCCAAGGAATTTATTTGTCACAGGATCAAAAACTGAAAGGGAATCACACAAGTGCTTTTCGTCCCAACTACCGTTATTAAACAGGTCTTTGTTTGTAGGCTCAAGTTTATATGTCCTATTTTTCAAATAAATAAACAGAAGAATCAAAGTACATTAGTCATGGTTTTCCGTACCACCTGACTCCGAAACTGGTACGGAAACCAGGAAAACTTGGTCCAATATTTAGTATGTAATGGGTCAACACCTGGCCCACTTTTCCCTAAAAGCAAGTCCCTAGATATTTTTAATGCTGTAAATGTGTTATTAACATGAAGCATGTGTTATGGAATAAAGTGATGATCTGAATTAGATCAGACCCCCAGGATCAGACTTCACTGAACCCTTACACGGTTCTCCTCCCCATCCACCCCAGACACAGTCCGCTAGGTCGCTCAAGCATTACTGGAGTGTCAGTTTTGCTCTGGAGCTACAGAACTACATAGACAAGTTTAGGATTTTTGAAAGTCAACGTTAAAGTGATGAAAGTTGAGTCAGCGTTGACTAAGCACTCCTGGTGATGTCATGAAGGAAACTACGGAGGGAGGCTTTGCCACAAGCGACTTTAACAAATCGGTGACAGATCCAGCTCCACAGAGGACTGCATAGCTACCCTAGACGGGCTTCTTAAATGGCTCACCTGAGGAGAGCCAGAGGAAGTTTGCATCCGACTTGGACGCACTCTAGACGGGCTTGTCGAGACGGTCGCCTGCGGAGAGCCAGAGGAAATTTGCATACGACTTAGAAGCACTCTAGATGGGCTTGTTGAGACGGTCACCTGCGGAGAGCCAGAGGAAGTTTGCATCCGACTTAGACGCACTCTAGACGGGCTTGTGAAGATGGGTCCGCCTGCGGAGAGCCAGAGGAAGTTTGCATCCGACTTAGACGCACCCTAGACGGGCTTGTGAAGACGCTCACCTGAGGAGAGCCAGAGGAAGTTTGCATCCGACTTAGACGCACCCTAGACGGGCTTGTCGAGACGCTCACCTGCGGAGAGCCAGAGGCAGTTGGCGTCTGACTTAGGGCACACCCTAGACGTGCTTGTCGAGACGCTCACCTGAGTAGAGCCAGAGAAGTTTGCATCCGACTTAGACGCACCCTAGACGGGCTTGTCAAGACGCTCACCTGAAGAGAGCCAGAAAAGCAATTCGCGTCTGACTTAGGCACACCCTAGACGTGCTTGTCGAGACGCTCACCTGAGGAGAGCCAGAGGAAGTTTGCATCCGACTTGGACGCACTCTAGACGGGCTTGTCGAGACGCTCACCTGCGGAGAGCCAGAGTAAGTTGGCATCCGACTTAGACGCACTCTAGACGGGCTTGTCGAGACGCTCACCTGCAGAGAGCCAGAGGTACCTTATAGCAAAGTAACCAACTTCAAACTTTACATTATCAAAGGCCGCTCTGCTCACTCTCCAACCGTGCATGCCTTCTTATTGGATTGGTTTGCTAGCCTTCAGGAAACCCGGAACTTTGGGATCCCATAATTACGTGGCTCCTTCTCTGAGGCATTCATGTTGTTAAAGTCATAATCATGTGATCAGTGACTAGTCATCATCAGGTTTAAAGCGTCCACACTTAGTTCCGGCTCTACGCCAAGTAGCATTGTGGAATTAGCATGCATTTGCTTGCCTCAGTCACGCTTTTCCAGAGACCTGTTTAGCATAACCTTGTAGCTAAAGTGCTAAAGAAGCAAACCCGGTCACCAGACACGTCCCGCCTCATCGACTACGTTTGCGGTGAGGGGGAAATCGTGTACGTTGAATTGTAAGCCATCATGTTGCAGCGAACCTCCTTGGTGTCCTATAGTCAGATGTCCAGATCAGCGGACTGCGACGATGCAGATATGCAAACGCTCTGGAGCTTTACTAACAAGTCCCTCTCACACTTCAGACAGACACCCCCACGGACAATCCTCCCACATAGCGAGAAGCCTCGCAGCTTTAAATCTGCCCGTGTAGCTGGCGTTGCGCGTTGGGCAGGTAGCGCTGCGTTTGAACAATAGAAGAATTTGGCCCGTTGTTTGAAGCTTCCAGATGGCCAACGTGCATCAAACTGTTTCCTCCACTCTTTCTTTGGTTCTGTTTCCCAGAGAAGCAATTAAAATCTGCCAGTTGAATGCTAATGACGAAGGGGGGGGGTATTGGCTACAACATCGGGCGAGTTCACCCAGCGGGCTTGCCAGAAAGCCTACTGCCATTTCAACCGTTTCCCTTGTTTTCTCACTCCACCAGATCCGAGCTAACTCTCTCTGTTTAGGACTAATTAGAGAGTTTTGAGAGTGTCGGTCTGCCTTTAAGCATTACTGTTTATGATTATTATTTGATTATTATTGTTGTTATTATAAAAGTTATTTGCTCATCTGGGTTCCGCAAGGGCCTTCCAGAAAAGCTTGAGCTATTTCAAGTGATGTTCCGGTGCTCCTCCGTCGGATCCTGCGGAACGTAATGAGTTCATTAATACGTAATGCTCCGAAATGACAAGGCAACAAGCTCTTTGGTGCGTTCTCTGTGTTTTCCGCGAGAGCTCGACAGTAATTCCGCTTTGCCGGGCTCGGAGCTAGGAGAAGAATGGAGGATGGCGTCTTCATTGTGCAGCGTGGCAGAGATGAAAACGTCTTTGTAATAAAGGGCGAAGTGCTCGGGAAGACGATCGAGTCTAGCTAATCAGCGGGAAGAAAAAAAACCCTTTGTCGGCGCAGCGTCTTTAAAGAGGGGGAGCATCTGGTGGGCGCCGTAGGTTATTCCTAAAAGTTAATGATGATGGGAAGGTGTACGCAGCACGCACGCACAAGCACACATCTGGCTGCTGATTGGCCCTTAAGGCCACGAAAAAGAAGTCATCAATGTGCAGGATGGCTTTCAGACTCGTGCTCTAAGTGAGGTTGTCGCTCTAGACTTGGTAATGAGCCTGGCTAAGAGCATGTTAGCATCTAGCTTCAGCCAGCACTATCACAATGCTAGTATGGCACTTTGTTCGTGATGAAGGGAGTGGTGCCAGCGCTGCAATGCGAGACGTGTTGCGTTCCCAGCACAATGGACGGAACGAGATGCTGCCAAGCGATTCTGCAAATTGGATAGGTGCGGAGCGGCGTCGCTAGCGCCTAGCGTTTTGCGCAAGCTCCGTTTCAAGAGCTTTCCGAGGCTGTTGCCAACAGACGACGCGTACGCACACACCTACGCGCACACTCCCGCCGTTCTCACATTTAGCGCGAGCATGCTAATGGTATAATGGATTCCCCATCCTCTTAATGTGATGGAGTGGCCTATCACCTGGATTATAGTGGCTGTATGCGAAAGCAACCCTCTGGCACCGGCTCCACAGGGTAATTGTATCTGTAGCACAGCTAGTGCTGCTGCTCAGCCAGAACTGAGCCTCTCGGTGCCGCCAGCCAACAAACAGCTAGAACGCACAGCAAGCCACTACCAGTCAAGTGCAATTACAGACGAGCAGGCTAAACCCTCTAGCTGTAGCGAAGGAGCAGACGAAAGCGCGGCTGCTGGTCCCTCGTCCGGCCTTTCATCTATTTCAGCACCAGCTCTACAGACAGCACTATGGGAAGGTTCGCTGAGCTAGTCCAGGGTATGGACTGTACTGTATTACGGGGTACCTGACTTTTTACCTATCACCTTGTGCTGCTCAGTTTGCAGGACTCACTTGCTACACAGCAACGAGGTCCACAAGGCCAGCATGCACCGACAGAACAGCATATCTGGACTTTATGGAATGTTGTTCCAAAGTAAATTAGGTTTATTCAGTATTCACTTGTCCGTGGGTGTCCATAGCTTTTTGGGTTGCGTGTGATAGTATTTCATCACGTCTGAAACTGTATTAGGGTTCCTTGGCTCAGTCGTCAGGATGCAACCCAAATTATGATCTATATTTAATAAGGTAAAGCCCGGATCATTTATTCCGAGCAATGATGGATGTAGACAGGGTGCAACTTCAGGTCCAGGGCTAGCGATAAGTGGTAAAGGCGTAAGCCCCCTTTAATGCCGGAGCGGCGGTAAGAATGGCCCACAGTCCCCGTTTTCATCTGTCCCATTCGACAGATGGGTTGACAGCACTTGGGTGGACCACTCCCGGTAGCAAGATGTAGGCCACATACGCCACGCCTTAGCCAGAAATGGGCTACTCTGCTGTATCTGTGCCAGAAGTGGACCAGCTCAGTTTTGGGCCAGGTGGGCCGAATGCATGTTGTAGATATGTGGGCCACCTTTGACTCACAGCAGATTGCCAGTGCCAACAGTGGGCAGGCAGTGCCATATCTTTGCCAGATAAGTCCTATATCCGCTTGTTATCTGGGATTTAGCCTATTTACTGTGTGCAGCGGTAAAAAACCAAACCGTGTTGAGTATTCGATGTTCAGCCAAATCATTTAATAAGCTCTCTTTAGCACGCTAGCGTTTGTGCGACCGTCGTCTCAGCCCACACCAGATGGAGAGTCTTGAGAGTCCACTCTGTCAGGATTCTGCCACTTGCGTTCTGATTGGCTGTTCACACTTCCGTGAAGACGCACTTCGTGTGTTGAGTCACGTGTGACGTGACTCAAACCTTTCTTCCAGCGAAGTTCGACCTAGCAATCCGCGCTCTTAGCCACTCTTAGCGCGACTCATCAGAGTTTCCAGAGAGGCTGATTATGTCATGACTCCTCCTATACATTAAGCCAAGTAGCCGGCTTGTGATTGGCCCTTTGGGGGCCTCGCTCAGTGGTGAAAGGGCACCGGCAGTGAGGCCACACTGTTGGCTTGGTTGACCTAGATGACCCACTCTCATCCCTTTGTAGCCTTCTCTTCTCCTTCTCAGAGACGGCCTTCCGGGACACCCGTCGTGGAAGTTATCGTGGTCGTTTCCAGACGGTGCTCGCCTGGCTGCTGGGTGGCGTGGCTCTTCAGGGGGACTTTAGCAAATGAGTTTTTTATTGCCACCCGTTTCCTCGTACGTGCGGGTGTGGCGGTCAGCCGTTGGTGCTTGAATGTAGCTTATTAATCGTCCGGCCGTGAATCAGACCGATAAAAACCTGCCCTCGCAGGTCGGCCTCCCTATCTCATTATCGCCTTCCGCGTCCACAATTACCCTAATGAATAGCCTCCAAATTGAAAGCATCCCCCCCACCCGCCCGCCCGCAACCCCTCGGAGACACAGCCACGCGTTCGAACCAACATCTCCATTTAATCTGGCTTGCTTGGCTAATAATGACTTTGGCGGAAATAAACTCTCACTTTTGATGTGCGCTGGATAGAGTCCAGGTCCGTGCTATGAGAGAGAGAGAGAGAGAGAGAGGGATGAAAGGCTAGGAGTAAATGAAAAAGAGAAGAAAAGGCATGGACATTAGATTTCACATTCATTTCTCGCCCCGGACTGTTATTACATGATAAGAAAGTGATAGGGGATCATAGATTTACACATTAAGCCCCCCGCGGCGTTTCCAGCGCCATGCCGGGCGTCCAGGCCAGTGGCTAGTCGCGCTCCGCCGTTAATGTGAAGAGCCACTCTGGGTGATTAGAGAGCAACAAGGGAGCCGAAGCTCCTCCCGTCCGGCTCCATCCTATTAGCGGCGCGGATCACTCGGGGGAGCCCTCGGAATCAGCTGATCTGCCTAAAGCAATGCAAATCTGCGCTCAGCCACCAGCCGCTGTGACCAAAGCATTACAGCCCGCTGGAAATGTGCAGGCAGAGATAGGCTCACTCCTGCAATGTCATGTCCTCCCTCTTTCTCTCCGGACCCTCCCTGTGTCTCCCTGTGCCGGAGTAATTGCCGTCGGTTGCCGGGTTCCTCCTTGGTTCGGGACGGGATATGAAACTGTCATGTGGTCATTAGATTATCGAGCGCTGGCTGACCGGACAGTGTAGCTGTGCTGTTAACACTTCAATGTTGGGAAAGCTTCCTCCAGCTTAAGCTGGACTGATCAACCGTCCTCAGCACTCAACGCTTAGTGCTCAGTACTACAGGCACTTCATGTGCACACCTGGTACCTCAACGTACCGTACCTGGCTCAAGGTAACCACTGGATGGGCATTAGTTCTAGCCGTAGGTCTAGCACATTAGGTCTAGCCGTCTTCTGGCCGATCCAAGTTTCACGCTTGGACACCCATGTGACATAATCAAGGACGGGCCTTATCTCTGTACCTGACTGACCCAACAGCCACCACTACAGACATCCAGCGAGCAGTGGTGTCCTCCATGAGTCCTCCTGTTAGTGCAGCACCATCGGCAGACGGCTGCACCACCCAGGACTACATGCACACAGACCGTTACCACGACTGCCCTTAACACCACGTCACCATCACCAAAGACTGCAGTGGTGTCGTACCAGACTGTCATGGAGTGACTCCGAATGGCAGCGGGTCATCTTCAGTGACGAGTCCCGCTTTAGTCTTGGTGGAGACGCCCAACGAATCCGTGTGTGTGGACCGGGCACCGTGTTCAGCACCAAGAGAACGGTTTGCTGTCACACTTCCAGAAGACCTGGTGTCCCTCCACCTCCACCCCTACCGCACCATCTGCAGGAACTGTGTGAGGATGTTCAAGCTGCATGGGATGGATTATCACAGGACTCCATCAGGAACCTCTACAGCTCCATACCGAGACATCTGGCGTGTTGGGTTAACGAACACGGCGGCCCGACGCCATACTGAGAGACAGACTTCTGTATGTGTAGCTCAATAAATATTGATCATATCAGTCTAAACTTATCATCAGTTATTGATCCAGCTGTTGTTTTGATGATGAGTGTATATCGGGAACACTGCATCAGGGTACACGGTATGGCCGTACATGATTACTTTGCATATCATGATGCACCAGCCAATAGAAACGATCCAAACGATTTCCGAGCTGTTCTGTTCGGCCTGGTATATGAACTCTTTGAGAGCGTGGAAAGAAAGTCTGAGGAAAACTTGTACGCGTTCCCCCTGCCCTCGGCGTCTTCCCTGCGTCCGCATAAAAATGAAACCGTAATAGGAAAGCCGTGCGTATCCGCTGAGCTCATGCTTGTTTTGTTCAGCCCGAGCCAACGTTTATCTCAAGGTCACATGTTTATTGCCAAATGAAGAAAGGGCGTCGCGTGAGGTTGGCTACGTCGCGTTTTAGGACCCCGCGAAACACGAGGTAATCAAAACGGGCAATTAAGCATTATCGGCGGAAATAGCCCTTGTGCCGTGCCCTTCCAGCTTCTCATCTTTCATGCCTTTCAGCTTCCCCCCTCACACAAAAGGCCCGGAGGGTGCACGGGAGAGGGAGCAGGCATTAACACTGCCAGATATTAAACAAGGCAGAGGACGGAGGCGCTGCGTTTGAGTCAGCACGATGGCGGGACGGTGGGAGGCGTTTTTATGGGAATGCTATTGTGGAATCATACTGAGGACCACTTATCTAGAACGTGCACATTCCTTTTTCATTCACTATTAGTTAGGGATGGAAATGGGAATTGGGATATGGGAATTATGATATTGGGATATGGGAATTGTGATATTGGGATATGGGAATTGTGATATAGGAATTGTGATATTGGGATATGGGAATTGTGATATTGGGATATGGGAATTGTGATATAGGAATTGGGATATGGGAATTGTGATATTGGGATATGGGAATTGTGATATAGGAATTGGGATATGGGAATTGTGATATGGGAATTGTGATATTGGGATATGGGAATTGTGATATGGGAATTGTGATATGAGAATTGGGATATGGGAATTGTGATATGGGAATTGTGATATTGGGATATGGGAATTGTGATATTGGGATATGGGAATTGTGATATGGGAATTGTGATATGGGAATTGTGATATGGGAATTGTGGGCTGATATCGGACTCGTATACAGTAATGATAAGTAGGATCTGAGACTCGATCCGACCAGATTAGCATTACTGAGAGTTACAGGTCGTGCTTTAATCTATAGGTGGGTAATAAGTTGGGACCCACCGAATGTTCAGCAACCGGAAGTGTTCAGCTGAAAACTATGAACACTTGGGATGTTATTGGTGTGCGGTCTGTACAGACTGTGTGCAGCTTAATTACTGACCAGTTCAGACACAGGCACCTGGAAACTCTGGATTGTGGACATTAGTGGTTGGGTTACTTGTTTGGATGTTTGTTGGTGTTTTTATTTATCCTTGTTTGTGGCATCAAAATAGAATCGAATTTAAAATAGAATAAAAATCATTGTCGTCATGGGTTTAATATTATTGTTATTATTATTATTATTTCTTTTTTTTATTATTATTATAGTATTTGTAGTATGTGGCATTTTTGTGGTAATTTTAAGTTAATTCTGCTTGCTACCATTTATTTTTTGATACTGATTGGTTATAATTATTAAGTTATTATTTAGTAACAAACTCAAAAATGATACTGTAATTTTTTTCTGCAATTTTTTACTCTTTTATCACAGATTTATTAAAATTATTAAGTCATTATTTAGTTTAAAAAATGGGACATGATGTAATTTAAGGTTTTAGGTGTATTCTACTAGTTACCATTATTTTACAATTTTATTACAATTAAAAAGTCACTATTTAGTAAAAAAAAGCTAATTTAAAGTATTTTACTTTAATGTGACTTATTAACATTATTTTACTATTTTGATACTGACTTGTTATAATTATTAAATATTATTCTCCAAGCCCTACATACACCGAACACCACATGACAAGCTTCTGTAACACTGATATTCCTTTATCCATCACTCTTTCAGAACTTTCAGCGGCGTTTCTGATTGGTCAGCACCATCAGACATTCAGAATGGCATTTCCAGTGCAGGGTTAGTTTAGCATGCACATGATGGTTTAGGCTAATGGATCATATCCAATCCGATCCACTGGTTATCGGATCCAGTGATTTTGGTCAGTATCAGACTAATATCGATATCGGGTATCGTATCGTATCGACACACCTCTAATCAATATCCAGTCATTACCCATCTGTAAAGTCCTAGCAAGTTGCTAATGTAGTAAACATGCAGAAAAAGAAGTGCTAAATCTGATCTACATCTAACACCAGGGTGAAAGGTCACGGCTGGCGTAGTTTCATCAGAGCAAAGATCCGCAAATCCCGAAAAAATCTGGAGCATGATTAGATTAGCTAATAAATGAGGTTCAGCGTTAGCATCATGCTAAAGGACAAGTTTGACAACTGACCACCGTTAATTAGTGAGCCGTTTTCTATTCCTCCTTTACTTTAAGAGGGAGGAGAGGAACGCTGAAGCCCCCCAGGGGGGCTATTATTATCCCTCCATCATTAAGCCTCACAGGTCCTCCGTTTACCTGCCAAATCGGGAGCGTGTTAGTCGCAGTCCGGTTAGCGGCCCTGACGGACGTCTCCCTCTGAAACAGTTATCCAATGAGACCTGTGAAGCCTCAGGAGGTGGCCCTGGTGCGGGGAGCGCCGTGGCAGATCCCGGCGTGGAAAGGACAGCGCTAGTGGTGGGGATAGCTGGGCAGTTTTCTCTGCCTAATTGAGAGTGAGCTGGAGACAGTTGGCAGGGACATTAAGCTGGGGAGCTTTTAATGGAGATGAATGCAGTGCCAGCAGGAGCGGGGAGGGCAGGCTCGACCCTTCCTCCTGTTTCCGCAGTCCACTTTCACATCCCCCCATCCCCTCCCCTCTCCTCCTCCTGAACCTACACGCATGCCACTATATCAAATTCCGCCTCGCCCCTAGTCAGCGTTCGTCCCTTTTATTAAATCTCTAATAAAAGCCCCGCGCGCGTCCCGTGTAAATTACACCCGGGCCGTTGCCGCGCCTTCTATCACGTCATCCCCTTCCCGTCAGCGCCGCTTTCTCCAGCCAAGGTTGATCGGCCACACATCCTTCGGCTTTTTGTGAAACTACCACTCTGTCTGGGTGGCCTTTTTTGAACTTCCATTAGATCCATATTCCAGCCTGCTGCGGCGTTCGTCTTTCAAAAGGCTCCCTCTCCATCCATATTTATCGAGCTCCCAGCGCACTTTTAAAGGTACCTCCCTCTGTTCTCCGCCATACGTCAAGGCCCTGCCATCCTCGGAGAAGGCGCAGGAGGACTTTTCCAGCGGTTTGATCTCGGCCTGTCCTCGGCTGCGCCTGAGCGAGGCTCTTTTTAATAACGTTTTGGCGAGGCCTTTTTTGTCTCTGAAGGGAAAGCGCTTTTTTTCCGTCAACCTTGTCAAGAGATCTTGGAATCACCACTTGCCGGTCCGGGCTCGGCTTAGAGGAACTGGAACTTCTGAACTTCTGACTTCCCGTTCTGTAGTCGGAAACGCCCCTTACTCCGGTCAGTATGGGAGAACACCACATGCTTCCTAAGAGATGAATGCAGTGGCCACATTGTTAATATTACAGCGTCCCTTCCAGAACTGGAAGGTCAGTGTCCAAGTTCGGAACTTCCCTGCTCCCACCATCATTCATCAGATTCCGGGGGGCAGTGGTGGGCTGGAGGATAGGGAACCAGCCTCGTGACGGATGGTCGCTGGTTCGATTCCCTGAACTGACAGTAACGGCTGTCCCTAGGCACCATGGTTAGGACTGCCCACTGTTCCCTGGCACTGCCCTTAGTGCGTGTGCCCACTAGTGGATGGGTTAAATGGGTGCAAACACAAACGGCATTCCCTACAGCGTAAATCGACCTCCATCATTGGCACAGGGGAAGTCGTCGTAGCAGGGGGAGCATCGCGGCAGTGGCGATGAGCTTGTAGGAGCCAGAACGGACTTGTAGGTGGATCTGGTGCCAGCTGGTGCAACATTTAAGGCTGACCTGGTGCCAACTGGTGCAACAATTAGGGTGGATCTGGTGCCAGCTGGTGCAATGTTTAAGGTGGAGCTGGTGACTGCTAATGGTGACTAGTGCAACGTTTTAAGGTGGATCTGGTGCCAACTGTTGCAACGTTTAAGGTGGATCTGGTTCCAACTGGTGCAACAATTAGGGTGGATCTGGTGCCAGCTGGTGCAATGTTTAAGGTGGAGCTGGTGCCAGCTGGTGCAATGTTTAAGGTGGAGCTGGTGCCAACTGGTGCAATGTTTAAGGTGGAGCTGGTGCCAGCTGGTGCAATGTTTAAGGTGGAGCTGGTGACTGCTAATGGTGACTAGTGCAACGTTTTAAGGTGGATCTGGTGCCAACTGGTGCAACAATTAGGGTGGATCTGGTGCCAGCTGGTGCAATGTTTAAGGTGGAGCTGGTGACTGCTAATGGTGACTAGTGCAACGTTTTAAGGTGGATCTGGTGCCAACTGGTGCAACGTTTAAGGTGGATCTGGTTCCAACTGGTGCAACAATTAGGGTAGATCTGGTGCCAGCTGGTGCAATGTTTAAGGTGGAGCTGGTGCCAGCTGGTGCAATGTTTAAGGTGGAGCTGGTGCCAACTGGTGCAATGTTTAAGGTGGAGCTGGTGCCAGCTGGTGCAATGTTTAAGGTGGAGCTGGTGCCAACTGGTGCAACGTTTAAGGTTGATCTGGTGCCAACTGGTGCAATGTTTAATGTGGATCTGGTGCCAGCTGGTGCAGTGTTTAAGGTGGACCTGATGCCAGCTGGTGCAACATTTAAGGTGGATCTGGTGCCTGCTGATGGTAAATTGTGCAACGTTTTAAGGTGGACTTGGTGCCAGCTGGTGCAACATTTAAAGCAGATCAGGTGCCAACTGGTGCAACAATTAAGGCTGACCTGGTGCCAACTGGTGCAACAATTAGGGTGGATCTGGTGCCAGCTGGTGCAATGTTTAAGGTGGAGCTGGTGCCAACTGGTGCAACGTTTAAGGTTGATCTAGTGACTGCTGATGGCAACTAGTGCAACGCTTTAAGGTGGATCTGGTGCCAACTGGTGCAACGTTTAAGGTGGATCTCGTGCCAACTGGTGCAGCGTTTAAGGTTGATCTGGTGACTGCTGATGGCAACTGGTGCAACGTTTTAAGGTGGATCTGGTGCCAACTGGTGCGATGTTTAATGTGGATCTGGTGCCAGCTGGTGCAGTGTTTAAGGTGGACCTGATGCCAACTGGTGCAACATTTAAGGTGGAACATAAAGTATGAATAAGTCCTCGTAGCGGGACTGATCCTGTTACTCAAACACGGAGGTAATTAAACACTGTCCTGCCGGTCAGCTTACAGACCTGGAGACTGTCCACTGTCACTCAGGGTGACCAGCAGACAGTGGTACTGTAGTACACGTCCCACAGCTAACTGTAGCTAACCCCGCTGGATAACCTGCCTGTAGAACCCGGTGGTGGTGATTCTCGTCAGGCTCTCCGCTGCGGAGCGTAGACACGGCCTGTTGTGTTAAGTGTTAATTGTTTACTGTGTTGAGGACGTTGATCACGCCGCTCTCCTGCACGCTGCCCTGCTGCTCCGGATCTCTCGGCCCGGCAGATCTCCGCCCCGCTCCTGCTCTCACCCAGCTCAGCGCCGTTGGTATTCTGCAGTCAGTCCGTTTACAGAAAGCACAAAGCCTCGCTGTCAACACCGCACAGCTCAGCTGTCGGAGAGCGTCCCACACCCAGCTTCCCAGATAGGAGGCAGCGGGACGGAGAGGGGAAGGAGGTGGGAGTTTAGAATGGAGTGAAAAGTGAAAAACAGCAGAGGACAAAAGGAGACCAGAGCGAGGGGAGCAGGAAGACTGAGGTGAGGACAGGAAGAAAAGAGAGATGGAGGAAACATCACAGTTAAAACAGCAGGAATAGCCAGAGAGAGAGAGAGAGAGAGAGACAGACAGAGAGAGAGAGAGAGAGAGGTGATAGGGTTGAGAGCCCCAGGAGAGGAAGCCACAGTGACCGTGTAGGGAATGACTGGCGATTGACAGCGTGTTACAGGGACAGACTAAATTGATATGCAAATTGAGTCCACAAGTCTGTCGAGGGAAAAGAAATGGAGCCGGAGAGAGAGGGAGGGAGCGAGAGAGAGGGAGAGAGAGCAAGCGGGGGAGAGAGAGAGTAAAAGAGAGAGAGAGTAAAAGAGAGCGGGAGGGAGAGAGATCGGGAGAGAGAGGGAGAGAGGAGTTAACATGAATGTGAATCATGCCGGAGCTGCTGAGCTCAGACAACGCCGGTTTCTCCTTCTCAGAGCTCTACAGCAGACTCGGCCGAGTACGGAGCATTCCTCACCACGGGGCGGCTTGTTTAACAGAGGACCGCTCACAGCTAGAACACAAAGTACGGAATTACACTATAGCTGCTCACATCAGAATCCCTAACCCTACACTCACACTACACCCTAACCTCTACACTTACACTAAACCCTAACCTCTACACTCACACTACACCCTAACCTCTACACTTACACTAAACCCTAACCCCTACACTCACACTACACCCTAACCCCTACACTCACACTACACCCTAACCCCTACACTTACACTACACCCTAACCCCTACACTCACACTACACCCTAACCCCTACACTCACACTACACCCTAACCCCTACACTCACACTAAACCCCCTAACCCCTACATTTACACTAAACCCCCTAACCCCTACATTTACACTAAACCCCTAACCCCTACATTTACACTACACCCTAACCCCTACATTTACACTAAACCCCCTAACCCCTACATTTACACTAAACCCCTAACCCCTACATTTACACTAAACCCCCTAACCCCTACATTTACACTAAACCCCTAACCCATACATTTACACTAAACCCCTAACCCCTACATTTACACTAAACCCTAACCCCTACATTTACACTAAACCCTAACCCCTACATTTACACTAAACCCCTAACCCCTACATTTACACTAAACCCCTTAACCCCTACACTTACACTAAACCCCCAACCCCTACATTTACACTAAACCCCCTAACCCCTACATTTACACTAAACCCCTACCCCCTACATTTACACTAAACCCCTAACCCCTACATTTACACTAAACCCCATAACCCCTACATTTACACTAAACCCCTAACCCCTACATTTACACTAAACCCCTAACCCCTACACTAAACCCCTTACCCTCTGACACCTTACCCTAAACCCCTTAACCCCTACACTTACACTAAACCCCCAACCCCTACATTTACACTAAACCCCCTAACCCCTACATTTACACTAAACCCCTAACCCCTACATTTACACTAAACCCCATAACCCCTACATTTACACTAAACCCCTAACCCCTACATTTACACTACACCCTAACCCCTACACTTACACTAAACCCCCTAACCCCTACATTTACACTACACCCTAACCTCTACACTTACACTAAACCCCCTAACCCCTACACTAACACTACCCCCTAACCCCTACACTTACACTAAACCCCCTAACCTCCACATTTACACTAAACCTCCTAACCCCTACATTTACACTAAACCCCTAACCCCTACATTTACACTAAACCCCCTAACCCCTACATTTACACTAAACCCCCTAACCCCTACATTTACACTAAACCCCCTAACCCCTACATTTACACTAAACCCCTAACCCCAACAATTAAACTAAACACCCCAACCCCCTACATTTACACTAAAACCCCTAACCCCTAAATTTACAATAAACCCCCTAACCCCTACATTTACACTAAACCCCTAACCCCTACATTTACACTAAACCCCTAACCCCTACATTTACACTAAACCCCTAACCCCTACATTTACACTAAACCCCTAACCCCTACATTTACACTATACCTTAACCCTACACTTACACTACACCCTAACCCCTACATTTACACTAAACCCCTAACCCCTACATTTACACTAAACCCCCTAATCCCTACATTTACACTAAACCCCTAACCCCTACATTTACACTAAACCCCCTAACCTCTACATTTACACTAAACCCCCTAACCCCTACATTTACACTAAACCCTAACCCCTACATTTACACTAAACCCCTAACCCCTACATTTACACTAAACCCCTAACCTCTACATTTACACTAAACCCCCTAACCCCTACATTTACACTAAACCCCCTAACCTCTACATTTACACTAAACCCCCTAACCTCTACATTTACACTAAACCCCCTAACCTCCACATTTACACTAAACCCCTAACCCCTACATTTACACTAAACCCCCAACCCCTACATTTACACTAAAGCCCTAACCCCTACATTTACACTATACCTTAACCCTACACTTACACTAAA
Source organism: Prochilodus magdalenae (assembly GCA_024036415.1). Lineage (NCBI taxonomy): Eukaryota > Metazoa > Chordata > Actinopteri > Characiformes > Prochilodontidae > Prochilodus > Prochilodus magdalenae. The sequence continues at coordinate 16,655 of JAMWET010004901.1, read as the reverse complement.
CCCCTAACCCCTACATTTACACTAAACCCCTAACCCCTACATTTACACTAAACCCCTAACCCCTACATTTACACTAAACCCCCTAACCCCTACATTTACACTAAACCCTAACCCCTACATTTACACTAAACCCCTAACCCCTACATTTACACTAAACCCCCTAACCCCTACATTTACACTAAACCCTAATCCCTACATTTACACTAAACCCCCTAACCCCTACATTTACACTAAACCCCTAACCCCTACATTTACACTAAACCCTAATCCCTATATTTACACTAAACCCCCTAACCCCTACATATACACTAAACCCCCTAACCCCTACATTTACACTAAACCCTAATCCCTATATTTACACTAAACCCCCTAATCCCTTAAATCCGTACACACTAAATAAATATTTAGGATCTTCGTTATTTGTATTATTCTCTGTACTGGTGTATTGTTTATTGTTGAGAAACAGGAATACACTAACAGGGAAAAACTTCAAATCAGCTGGAACTCAAAACAGAGAGTGAACAGAGCTGACAGATTAGTGGGCATAAATAACCAACACTCGTAACGGGACAGACGCGGTACAAATACTGGCGACGGGACACACCTGGGAACAATTACAGGGTGGAGAGACAGATCAGACACAGGTGACGGGAATGGCAAGGGGGTGGAGCAAAAGAGGAGCCAGAACACTAAAACAGACGGACATGAGGGAAGGGGCGGAGACAGACCAAGACAAGGCGGAGGAAAGACAGGACGTCCCAGTCACTCCGTCGGATCTCTGATGAGACCTGCTTGTTTGCTGATTTGAGATCGGAGTATCTGTGCTGTCTCACCAGACGATCCTTCGCTCTTCGGTTCTCCGCTCTGTCCTCTCAGATTCTGTTTGTCCTCTAAGTGCACAGTCACCGCACAGTGCATTTAAATCTCTCATGGATGAAGGAGAGCAAGGAAAGGAGGAGGGGAGGAAACCCGAACATGAGAGAATCGGGGATTATGATTTCCATAATGGGTCTGAAATTAATCATGATGTTGTTTACCAGCAGTGTGAAATCAGACGCTTTATAATGATTATGTAAATGTATTCCGCCACAATGGAAAACATGCAGACACACAAGCGCACGCACATGTTCACTCGCACACACACAGTGACTCCCCCTCTTTAACATCCAGCATTACAGAAACTGTGGTGGGCTGGAGGTTAGGGAACCGGCCTTGTGACCGGAGGGTCGCCGGTTTGATTCCCTGAACTGACAGTAACGACTGAGGTGCTCTTGAGCAAGGCACCTAACCCCCAATTGCTCCCTGGGTGCCGTGGATAGGGCTGCCCACTGCTCCGGGTAAGTGTGCTCGCTGCCCCCTAGTGTGTGTGTTCACTAGTGAGTGTGTATGTGGGTCTTTCACTTCTTGGATGGGTTAAATGCGGAAGACTAAATTTCCCCACTGTGGGATCAACAAGGGATTAAAATCTAAATGTTCCTTTACTACTAAATGTACTATAATTCTTAAATGTACTATATGTACTAAATATACTATATATATTAAATGCACTATAAGTAATAAATATACTACAAGTACTAAAGGTACTATGACTATTAAATCTACTATAAGTACAAATTTACTATAAGTATTAAATGTACTATAAGTACTAAATGTACTTTAAGTACTAAATGTATTATATGTACTATAAGTACTAAATGTACTTTAAGTACTAAATGTATTATATGTACTATAAGTACTAAATGTATTATATGTACTATAAGTATTAAATGTACTTTAAGTACTAAATGTATTATATGTACTATAAGTATTAAATGTACTTTAAGTACTAGATGTATTATGTACTATAAGTACTAAATATATTATGTACTATAAGTACTAATTGTACTTTAAGTACTAAATGTATTATATGTACTATAAGTATTAAATGTACTTTAAGTACTAAATGTATTCTATGTACTATAAGTACTAAATGTATTATATGTACTATAAGTATTAAATATACTTTAAGTACTAAATGTATTATATGTACTATAAGTATTAAATATACTTTAAGTATAAAATGTACTTTAAGTACTAAATGTATTATATGTACTCTACACATTAAATGTACTTTAAGTACTAAATGTATTATATGTACTATAAGTATTAAATGTACTTTAAGTACTAAATGTATTATATGTACTATAAGTATTAAATATACTTTATTAAATATACTTTAAGTACTAAATGTATTATATGTACTATAAGTATTAAATGTACTTTAAGTACTAAATGTATTATATGTACTATAAGTACTAAATGTATTATATGTACTATAAGTATTAAATATACTATAAGTATTAAATGTACTTTAAGTACTAAATGTATTATATGTACTATAAGTACTCTACGTATTAAATGTACTTAAAGTACTAAATTTATTATATGTACTATAAGTATTAAATCTACTATAAGTATTAAATGTACTTTAAGTACTAAATGTATTATATGTACTATAAGTATTAAATGTATTATATGTACTATAAGTATTAAATATACTTTATTAATATACTGTAAGTACTAAATGTATTATATGTACTATAAGTATTAAATGTATTATATGTACTATAAGTATTAAATATACTTTATTAATATACTGTAAGTACTAAATGTATTATATGTACTATAAGTATTAAATGTACTTTAAGTACTAAATGTATTATATGTACTTTAATTACTATGAGTATTAAATGTGTGAAGTATTTGTAATAGAATAGGTATGGGAAAACAGGACACACATCTGCCATGCAGAAAAGTTTCACTATGGATCCAGAAAGAGCAGAAATCTTCTTGCATCTAAGTACACTGGTAAAACACAGCAGCACAGAGAGAGGTCATATTCATGATGGACCGGCCAATCGAATCGCTCCAAACCTGCTTAGTAATAAACCTTGTCCTATCAGCTCCACTGCAGGTTAGGAAAGCTGGGTCTTCCTCCTGTACAGGTCCACTCTGGAGGGGTTTAAGGTGGACGGTGTAATTCCATGACGGCTAGTTTGTAGTTTGATGTCTTCAGTTTTATTCTACAGTGATACAGTGAAGATCAGCATAGGGAGAACCTTCTGTGAGGACTTGTGACTGGTAGTGTCCATGGGGTGGACTGGTGTGGTAGAATTACTCGTCTCCAGATAACTAGCTACTTGTCTTATTGGAGTTGTATTGGAGTCAACTTCCTGATTGGAAAGTCAATCCGTTTGACGGCCATCTTGGCAAAACCCCGGGCAGTTATTTCCAGGACCAGGCTCCTGTCTTTTAAAATATCAGCTTGAAGCTAGAAGCCACATCAGTGATGGAAAGCATTGTGTGTTTGGAACAGCCTGTAGCGGCTCATATATGATCGTTGTGGCTACTGCACATGGCATTCCCAGTGAGCTGATTTCTTTTCAACCAGTGGATGGTCACCCCGTACACCAAACTCTACACTCAGCACAGTGCAGTCAGACCAGTACCGTTCTCCTGGTACCGCCAAACCCAGACTCGTCCATCGGATCACCAGACGGAGAAGCATGATTGGTCACTCCTGAGAACACGCCTCCACTGCTCTAAAGTCCAGGGGCGGAGCTTTACACCACTGCACCCCACGCTCTGCACTGCGCTTGGTGATGTAAGGCTTGGATGCAGCTGCTCGCCATGGAAACCCATTCCATGAAGCTCTACACACTGTTCCTGAGCTGATCTGAAGGACACAGGTAGTTCGGAGGTCTGTAGTGATGGACTCTGTAGGAAGTTGGTGACCTCTGTGACCTATGACCCTCAGCATCCGCTAACCCCGCTCTGTCATTGTACCTGGTCTACCACTTCCTGGCTGAGCTGCTGTCGTTCCCGATCACTCCCACTGTGTTCTAATCCCACTGACAGTGGACTGTGGAATATTTAGTAGGAGGGAATTTCACCACTGGACTTGTAGCACAGGTGGAGCATCCTATCACGGTACCACGCTGGAGTTCACTGAGCTCCTGAGAGCGACCCATTCTCTCACTAACGTCTGTAGGAGCAGTCTGCATGTCTAGGTGCTGGGTTTGATACACCTGTGGACATGGACGTGACTGGAACACCTGAACTCTGTGATCTGGATGGGGGTGTGAATACTTTTATCAATATAATGGATGTAAGGAGAAGCTGGCAGGTCCCGGCACTGAGCTAGCCTAATTCATATTCTTTGTTCCCTGCTCTCCTCAACACACACACACCCGCACACACACACCCACACACACAAAGGGACTCTATCAGTCCAATTAGCGGTGTTTACACGATTTCAAGCCTTCATTTAAATCAGCCAAATAAAATCAGCCTCAAACTGGAGCGCTTCTGCCACGCACACATCGCTTCCCCTCTCCGCTCCCCACACTGCAGCTAGCGCCTGCCAACTAGCCCCGGCCTGCCCACTCTGTAACCCTGGCAGAGCCCGTCCTCTACCCCGCCTTCTCCTCATTACGGCCAAATTAACACCCAAAGGCCCCAGGCTCATCTCTCGCCTCCACCGCACACACCTATCAGGCACTTGGCCAGCCTCTCTCTCTCTCTCTCTCTCTCTATCTCTCTCTCTCTATCTCTCTCTACATCTCTCTCTCTCTCTCTCTCTCTCTCTCTCTATCTTTCTCTCTCTCCCTCTCTCCCTCTCACTCTCTCACGCTCTCACTCACTCACTCACTCACTCTCTCTCTCTTTCTCTCTCTCTCTCTATCTCTCTCTACATCTCTCTCTCTCTCTCTCTATCTTTCTCTCTCTCCCTCTCTCCCTCTCACTCTCTCACGCTCTCACTCACTCACTCACTCACTCTCTCTCTCTCTCTCTCTCTCTCTCTCTCTCTCTCTATCTCTCTCTACATCTCTCTCTCTCTCTCTCTCTGTCCTTCTCTCTCCCTCTCTCTCTCTCTCTCTCCCTCCCTCTCTCTCTCTCTCTCTCCCCATCTCTCTCCTTCTCTCTCCCTCTCTCTCTCTCTCTCTCTCTCCCTCCCTCTCTCTCTCTGTCTCTCACTCTACATCTCTCTCTCTCTCTCTCTCTGTGTCTCTTTATCTCTCTCCCTCACTCTCTCTCTCTCTTTCTCTCTCTCCCTCTCTCCCTCTCTCCCTCTCACTCTCTCATGCTCTCACGCTCTCACTCTCTCTCACTCACTCTCTCTCTCTCTCTCTCTCTCTCTCTCTCTCTCTCTCCCTCCCTCTCTCTCTACATCTCTCTCTCTCTCTCTCTCTCTCTCTCTCCCTCTCTCTCTCTCTCTCTCTCTCTCTCTCTCTCTCTCTCTGTCTTCAGATCAGAAACCCTTGGAACCCACCTCGAGCCAATTACAATCAGCGGATGATTTTAAAATGCACTCGCACTTGATTGTAATGAGAGGGTTTTACTCTTTCTCCTCCGACGAGCTGTCATTAATAATTCCCACTTTGATTAGTAACGCGAGACAAGGAGAGGAGGATAGAGGGAGGGAGGCGGACGGAGGTGAAGTGGGATTAACTGATCCTGACTCTACGTTCTTGCCTGGCGAGAGTGTAAACCCGTCTGTAGAAACAAGCATGGAAGATCACGGAGTGATCGCTGAGATAATAGGCATGGACAACACAATGATAGCTGCAGCGCCGCTGTTTTCCTAGACGGCAGTGTCTGAGCTTTTACAGGCAAGCCTAGCACTTAAGCTCACTGAAAAAAAGGAGTGTTTAAGGTGGTAGTACCTTCAGGCTCCTGCAGGTGGCGCTGCACGAGGATGATGGGGCTATAAACACCTGCGGGGTGTGAGTGACGGGATCCAGTGCAGGGAATGTCTCGTTCCATGTGTGGAAAACGGCTCCAGAGCAGATGTTAATGATTGGCTAAAAGGAGGGACTGCATGTGGGCGTGGCCAAAGACCATAGTGTGAAGGAAGTAGCTGAATCTGCAGGTGTATGGAAGCAGCGTACGGTCATGCGGGTCTACCAGCAGTGGGAAAATCCCAGTCTACAGGGAATTCTCCTCCGGATTGGGCCAGGGAAGGCATCCACCAAATCTGGACCACCTGACCAATTCTTAGATGTAAGAGTCTGAACACTGATGAACACTGTGGCTACATCCAGAAACTCGTCCAGAACATGCCCGATCCAGTCCCAGCTGTTACTGGTGCTGGAGTTACTGGGTATGTTGTTGTCCGAGCTAATTATACATGTGTTATTAATGAGTGGTTATTAGTGATTAGTGTTTTTAGGAGTTATGCCTTATCCCATATATACGTCCAGAGTGATCGCTGTTGATTGGCTGTGCTATTTAAGAGCCATACTCGGTTGAACCGTGAACCAGGAATGTCAACTAGCTTGCTTTCCGTACCACCATGAGGACCATATTCAAAACAACACATGCTCTTCTGTATATTACATTTACATTCACGGCCAAAGACCATAGTGTGAGGGCTTACGAGATGAACCTGATTACAGGCGGGCCGGTGTGGTGTTAGGGGTCTTGCCCAAGGACTCTTATTGGCCTAGCATAGTCACCCAGACTGGGATTCGAACCCCCAGTCTCCCACATGCAGAGGTGGCACCCTGGGTAGTGGTGTTACCTGCTGAGCTACGCCAACCACTGTATTAACGCCAGTGTGGTATTGATTGAGGGTTTGGAATCCTAGTCTGGATTCAACTGCACACTCTGCTACCTCAACACACTGTACTCTCCTACATCTACACTTACACTGAGCTGCCTCCTCCATATGGGAACTGCACCTCAGTTCTAGTATTCACATTCTGACTTCCAGATACGGCTCTTACACACTTGGCACGTCACGCCGTGTTTGGTTATACAGTATAACCCTATATCGGTATATTGACGGCGAATGAGCGACACGTGAGTATAACGGGTGGTGATGCCCATTATGGTGATACCTGTAAAGGGTATCGAGTGACGGTGAACATGTCATCGCCGTAGAGCTCCATATGTGATAAACCTGTCCCGGCTCCTTGCCAACAGCCTCCTGAGCCCCATCCTGCTTTACGGCCTCCTGCGGAACAGGCCTCTCCGAAGACCGTATCCTCATCGCTAACGTTTTACGCGTTACGTAACGTTCCTCTTTCTTTTACGTGTTGCAGGCACTGCGGCTACATCAAAGCCAAGCAGGACCCGGACGAGGAGAAAATGCAGTTTCAGCATGGGAGAGGTATGAATGTCAATTCGAGACTCGTTTCCTGCGTGGTTTGTCAGGAAAGCGGTGATGATTGAAGGCGGGATAAACGCTGGAGGCTCTTCTGTTTTACAGCGAGCTCTTTAAGGGGGACTGTTTGTGTTTATGACACGCTTGTTTCCAGGCGTAAACAGAAAGGTAAAAGTGCCTGTCAGAGGATTGAGAGCCTCTCCTTGTGATTGCAGTCAAACTGCCGGGAAGCAGGACCTACGTCCACCCGCACACCTACGAGGACCCCAATCAGGCTGTGCGCGATTTCGCCAAGGAAATTGAGGCTTCCAGCATCCGCATAGAGAGGGTCATTGGCGCTGGTGAGTGAAACGTCTTCATAACCAAATCAGCACGTGTTCAAGGTTAATGGGACCCGGTGGGGTGATAATACTGCACCTTGGCTTTATAGGACCTCACGTGAATACGGCCAGCAGTGGGAATAGAAGCAGACTGGTAGATCAGTTCGGAAGTGAAAGCCTACACGTACTGATGGAGTTCTTCCCGGTTTTGGGATAAACTGTTCCTCACTCAGGAATTGCCCACATCAGGGAATATCATACTCGTCATCATTTTGAAATTGTTGTCTATTAGCCTGCACTAGCTAGTCTATTAATCTGTACTAGCTAGCCTATTAGCCTGTACTAGCTAGTCTGTTAGCCTGTACTAGCTAATCTATTAGCCTGTACTAGCTAGTCTATTCATCTATATTAGCTATTTTATTCATCTGTACTAGCTAGTCTATCAGCCTGTACTAGCTAGTCTATTCATCTATATTAGCTATTTTATTCATCTGTACTAGCTAGTCTATCAGCCTGTACTAGCTAGTCTATTAGTCTGTTCTATCTAGTCTATTAGCCTGTCCTAGCTAGTCTGTTAGCCTGTACTAGCTAATCTATTAGCCTGTACTAGCTAGTCTATTCATCTATATTAGCTATTTTGTTCATCTGTACTAGCTAGTCTATTAGCCTGTACTAGCTAGTCTATTAGTCTGTACTAGCTAGTCTATCAGCCTGTACTAGCTATTCTGTTAGCCTGTACTAGCTAGTCTATTAGCCTGTACTAGCTAGTCTCTTAATCTGTACTACCTATTCGATTAATCTGTACTAGCTAGTCTATTAGCCTGTACTAGCTAGTCTCTTAATCTGTACTAGCTACTCTGTTAGCCTGTACTAGCTAATCTATCAATCTGTACTAGCTAGTCTCTTAATCTGTACTAGATAGTCTATTAGCCTGTCCTAGCTAGTCTCTTAATCTGTACTAGCTAGTCTATTAGCCTGTCCTAGCTAGTCTCTTAATCTGTACTAGCTAGTCTATTAGCCTGTACTAGCTAGTCTGTTAGCCTGTACTAGCTAGTCTATTAGTCTGTACTAGCTAGTCTGTTAGCCTGTACTAGCTAGTCTATTAGCCTGTACTAGCTAGTCTCTTAATCTGTACTACCTATTCTATTAGCCTGTACTAGCTAATCTATCAATCTGTACTAGCTAGTCTCTTAATCTGTACTAGCTAGTCTATTAGCCTGTCCTAGCTAGTCTCTTAATCTGTACTAGCTAGTCTATTAGTCTGTCCTAGCTAGTCTCTTAATCTGCACTAGCTAGTCTATTAGCCTGTACTAGCTAGACTATTAATCTGTTTTAGCTATTCTATTAATCTGTACTAGCTAGTGGGTTCTGCTCCGATGTACTGGAGCCGCTCGGTTCTGAGAGGAGGACTGTACCTGCAGTACACTGTTTGTATTGTTTTATTAACCTGCATAAGTCATTTAAAAGATTATCTGTGTTCCTGAAGCGCTCTCGAGGCTTTTCTCACGGAACCGAGGCTCTTTTCCAGGACTCCTCTAACCCACTGTAGTCTACTGATGTATACAGAACAGGCTTTAATTACAGACGGCCCGATCCTCTTATCTGCACACACAAAAGCCCCGCGCTGCTCATGTGACACACTGAGCTTGTTTCGTCTGCTGGCTCGCCAGAGGAGATCAGCTGTGTTCGCTCAGCTCGCTCCGACAGCGGCGTTTGTTGTTGTTTAGCTCGTCTACACTAACACAACAATCTGAAGCTAAACACTGGCTTTGAGCCTGAACCACAGCGTGTTCATACACAGGCCCTACATTTCCAGGAACCTTAAGTAATTGGGCACACTAACACAGCACGGCCTTAACACATTCTGGCTCTATTCCTCAGGAGAGTTCGGAGAGGTGTGCAGCGGCCGCCTGAAGCTGCCCAGCAAGCGAGAGATCTACGTGGCCATCAAGAGCCTGAAAGCAGGCTACTCGGAGAAGCAGAGGCGGGACTTCCTGAGCGAGGCCAGCATCATGGGCCAGTTCGACCACCCCAACATCATCCGGCTGGAGGGAGTGGTCACCAGATGTGAGTGACTGACATCCTTACCGTCTTTGGTGTCCAGAGGTTGTGGTGTATCGACCTTCCCCTGCGTGTTCTAGCCTCAACTGGACTAGCGGAGGTTCTCATTCTCAAACTACTCAGTTAGGGTTCTAGATTTTGCCTTGTGATGGGGAGGAGAAGAGGAGAGTCTGCAGCTGATGAGTTGCAGGTCGTACACCAACTTAGAACAGCTAAGCTTGGTGCCAGTGGGCTGCGGTGTTAGCTCGCTAGCGAACCAAGCTAACACTAGCACCCACTGGCAAAAGCCAGTCTGCTTTTTTGTTTGTTTACCGTTAGATTAGCATTTTGGGTTCTATAGCGTGTCACTCACTTAGCCCTGTTCCAACAACATGGTGCCAGCAGTCTTTAGACACTGTTCCTGAGCTGATCTGAAGGACACATGAAGTTTGGAGGTCTGTAGTGATGGACTCTGTAGAAAGTTGGTGACCTCCATGACCCTCAGCATCTGCTGACCCCGCTCTGTCATTGTACGTGGTCTACCACTTCGTGGCTGAGCTGCTGTCGTTCCCAATCACCCCCACTGTGTTCTAATCCACGAAATTCCCCGACTGGACGGATCAGGCTCTGAACTACGAGATGCACCATCGGTCTTCTGGATTGTATACGTGCGCCTGTTTCTCGCTGTTGGTCTGTTGTTTGTCAGTTTTACCCGCCGCAGCCGTGCCGTAGTTGTGTGTCGATCATTTCTGCCGAATCTAACCGGAAAATCTTTATCCCCGGCCGCGATCCGACTTTTCCAGCTCATTACTGGCCAATAAAAGCACATGGAAAGATTATGTTTTTCCAGAGTGGGGACGGGAGCCACTTACGGGAGATCTCTGAGCCTCTCCTGGCACACCAAGCGCGCCGCTTCCTGATCCCGGGGTTATACCTATGGAGCCTGACAAAAGGCAACAAAAGCCCCCATGCATATGCATGACCCCATTAATATTAATTATTTAAATAGTTAATTGGATGTGTTTTAGGGTCATAAATATTCAGAGGTATGCATATTAGCGTTTTTTATTAGCGGTCGCGCACCATTCCTTATTCTCCTTCTCCTTTTTTATTATTCCTGGTTGCGCGCCGTAATGCGGGATGCTAATCCTGACCTTTTTGTTAGCACTGGTTCGTATTGGTTTGTGGAACTATTACCCGTGTAAATTCAGGCTTGAATTTCCATTTCAAAAAGGCAGATGCTTGCAACTAAATTGCCACTCTTTCACCAGTAAGTGCTGTTTTTAATGCATTATGGAAATGGCGGAGGAACGCGGCGCAGCCTAAAAGTCAGGGAGGAGGTGTTTAATTGAGAGTAACCAAGGCTAACGGCACCTATGGATCCGCCACCCGTGGTGGAAGTGGGCTTTTTTGTCAGGTCCCTATGGAGTGCGGTAGGTTGGAGCCTGAGAGGTAAGCCGAAAGATGTGGGGTTAGGAATGCTAACGCTAAGCTATGCTAACACGGACTGCCACTTAGCATACCTACAGTAACAGGACTGTATGAAAGGCCTATAGGACGCACAGCACCATGTGGCTGGTGCCCTCTTGTGAGGAGGCACAGCCAGTGTACGTCCAAGTCTGACCGCGGGAGCGTCTTTACCACTGGACATAACCAGACGGAGGTCACCGGTTCCATGTCTGTGCATGAAGAGATGGAGAAGGGCTCTGTCTGGCCTGTATGTGCAACCGTTGCATTGACGTGGTGTGGTCGTCGTAACGGTGCAGCCGTTGGTACTGCACTAACAGGACGACTCACCTCTGCTCGCTGGATGTCCTCAGTTGTGGTTGTTGGGTCAGCGGTGGACAGCAGCATCAGTGTTCACTCTTCCTCTGCTTCTTTGGTTTGCTGCTGGACGGGGTTCCCTACCGAGAGCAACCAGCGGACGATGGCGGCGGTCATTCGTTCGGGAGCTCCATCCACCTTCCTTAAATGGTGTAACCGGGAGCAGCGCCTTCAACATGACTGACCTTAGAGGTTACAGGTTAATATGCGTAGGGGCAGCAGAGCTGCTTCATCCTCCTCTCAGGTTGGACTGATTCCATCTCCTACAGAGCTTTGTTAATATGGATTAGTAAAAAAATAAATAAAATAAAAAATAAGTAATTAATAAAAACATAAAGAATGAAAAAAAAATGCACTCAGATTAGAATATTTAAAAAAAACTTTTTCAGAAATTATAGATTTATAGAAATTGACTCACAATCTACATGAACCCATTTAAAGCTATTAATGTTCTGCTTATGCCTATTTGATTTTAATTTTTTTTTTTTTTTCCCATTTTGCTCACTCGGATGGTTATGAATTTTGCCTCCCCATCATTACCGGTTTAATAAACCCTAAACCTCAAATACTACACTTTTAAATAGGCCATCAAAGAAGAGTCAAAGAAAAGCTTGGGGGAGAATGAAAGAGAGAGAAAGATATCAAAGTGGAAAAAGCAAAAATCAAGAACGATGAATTTCCACGAGAACCAAACACTGGATTCCAGAGCGCAGACAGGAAAGGACACGGACCAGTGCTGCGACAACGTTCTGAAGAAACAAACACGGGAAAAAAACGAGGACCGTTCTCCAGGAGATATGAGAGATCGGAAAATGACTTTTCAGCCTCTGAGTTTGAGTTGAGAGACGTCGATGACCAAAGTCATAACAGCATTGACCAAAAATCAAACACAGATGGAGGAACTCACAGCAGACCCCCCACGATAAAGAAAGCTTAGCGGATGACAAGCGATTTCTGAGGATTCCTTCGGTGCGGGAGAGGAGAAAGTTTGACAGTGCCCCGAGACCCTTCGTCCAGAGGAAAGCCACAGGAAATCAACAACACTGCCACGGAAACATGGGCCATGTTGAAAAACGATGACTGTGAAATATCACAGGTACCCGGATACCGTATAGGCTTCGTTTCAGGGCCAGTGCTGAATACATGCGATCACAGGATACCCCAGGACTGGGGCTAGATGTACAGGCAATGAATTTTCCATCAGCAAGGAAGCAAGCACAACTCATTGATGAAGACACTACGCTGGATATGGGCTCTGATTATCGACCCCTAATATATAAAAACCCACGTTGTAGCCTAACAGTGGCTCATTGGTGAGGGAAGAGGTCAGGGAAGAGGTCAGGGAAGAGGTGAGGGAACAGGTCAGGGACAAGGGCGAGCTTAACTGGCCAGCATCCAAGGCTAACACCACCCAAGGATCTGCCATCAAAGCTAACCCTAAGCTAACCCTGGATGAAAAGCCTATAGGAGGTACAGCACCATGTGGCTGGTGCCCTCTTGTGATATGGCACAACCAGTGTACGCCCAAGTCTCAGACCTCAGTGGCGTCTGCCCAACTGGACATCACCAGATGGACGTCGCAGATTCCATGTCTGTGCATCAAGGGATGGAGAAGAGCTCTATCTGGCCTGTATGTGCAACCGTTGCATTGACGTGGTGTGGTCGTCGTAACGGTGCAGCCGTTGGTGCTGCACTAACAGGACGACTCATGGAGGACGCCACGGCTCGCTGGACCTTCGTTGTCAAGGCTGTTGGGTCAGCGGTGGACCTTGGTTCACTCTTCCTCTGCTTCTGTTTATATCACGTCTTTTGTTTGGTCGTGGTTCCCTACCAAGGGCAACCGGTAGCCGATGGCGGCGGTCACTCGCCAGGAGCTCCCGTTAATGATCTAACCGGGAACAGCACCTTCAACATGACCGACAATCAAAGGTTTGAATACGCCATCGGGGCAGCAGCGGACCTCCCCTCATTCCGCTCCTACAGCGCTACAGTGACTCACTATCGCCTCCTCAGGCACAAAGGGCTATTACTAGCTGCTAGCTGGTTAGCATGCTAACTTTAGTAGAAAGGTCTGCTACATTGGGATGGTCGTAGTATGACTTTTTTACCTGTTGGTGTTTGGAAGTGAGTGCCATCTGGAAGTGAAGTGAGCGAACCATTTGAATCTGAACCTGTGGAATAGGTGTCTTCTTAAAATCTATTGGTTCTCGTTGATTTAACCGGTGTTCCCGTCTTGTGGTGGTGCTGGTCATCTGCGGTGCACCCTTAACCTTTAATCACGGGCTGTTTTTAAACAGTGTGTGAATCTAAAAACCGTAAAAGCAATACTACACGTCAACACGGCTCGCTAAACGTTGTTTGACATCTTACAGCTGGAGTTACCTCCTTATGTGCCAGCTCTCCTTTGTGTGTTTGAATTTTCCATCCCACCTTAAACGGGGCAGCCAACGCTGCGGCTTTCGTATAGGCGCCTGCACCATTTAAGATGGAATGCGAGATTCGAATTCGAGGCCAACAGCTCCGTTGAGCTTGTCTTGCACGTGTGTCAGACACTGCTAGAATTGGGAAACGCGATGCTCGCTCGCATTTCCGTACCAGCTGGTCTACGGCGTATCCTTCGCTCTGACGGTCATGCTAGTGAATGTGACCGAAACATCCCCGACCCGGCCTGTCAGCTAGCGTTAGCGTGGTTTTGGGATTGTAGTGTGTTTGTTGTGTTATCTGCGCTAACAGACCGGTATCACGGTCAGGACAGAACTCCCACTGTTACCACAGATGTTGAAACACTGGGGGGAAGAAAGGAGCTGAATCGGAGAGGAACTGGGGGAGGAAGCAGCCTGAGAGGGGGAGAACAGTGCAAAGGTCAAGGTATAGAAGAGCAGGCGTGACGGAGTATCCATATGTGTCTTGGGGTGGTGGGGTGCTGGGGGACGTGAACGCACAGATGTGATACAGGGCAGATGCGGTTTCACACATGACCGCCCTTCAGGTCAGCGAGTGGAGGCGTGAGGACGGAGCGAGAGCTTGAGCGCGGTACGCTTCTCCTGTTCACCCGGTTTCAGCTCGGCTTCAGCGTCCAGCCAGCGCACCACCGTGAGCAAGGACCACTTTCTCAGACTCACCGGACAAGAAATGAGTGCCCCGTGCCTGAAACGTGAAGCTGGGACTGGATTGGGCATGGACTGGACAAGGTTCTGGATGTAGCCCTTGTCCAGCAGCTCTTCTGTAACTTATCCACTCACACCACAACCCTCCGTCACGTGTCAACTTTCAGTTGCTGAGAATGATCCACCAACCCACATCATACCTGCTCTGTGGGGGTCCTGTGGGGGTCCTGACCATTGAAGAACAGGGTAATACAGTACACAGAGAAACAGATGGACTACAGTCTGGACCTGTACACCTACAGAGTGTCCTGTATGGTCAGTGGAGCTGATAAGATGGACGCTGAGTGTAGATTCAAATGAAGTGGCCCAGTGGGTGTATATTCTTCCTCTGGATTTCTGCCTGCTGGTCCGTTAACTCATCCCACAGTTTTTGAGATGTTGGCACTATGCCAGCTCTGGAATGTTCAACATCTGAAATACATATATGGCATAATAGCAGTGATATTTGATACTATTAGATTATAGATAGATAGATAGATAGATACTTTATTGATCCTAGAGGGAAATTCAAGGATTATTTATTGAGTGTGCACATCAGAACACCTCGGCTCCGGTTACAGAAGACACGTTTGAAGGTCCAGGGCTGATTGAGCAGTGAGCTAGCGATCCCGGTGCTCAGTATTTGCTTATGAAGCATCTCAGTAATCAATTTAGGACTCCTTCAAAGGAGTGAACGCTATGCTAATACAGGAGAAGGAGGGTTTTAAGCGTAGGCATGGAGGCGTAATTGTGTCTGTGTGTCTGTGTGTGTGTGTGTGTATGTGTGTGTATGTGTGTGTGTGTGTATGTGTGTGTGTGTGTGTGTGTGTGTGTATGTGTGTGTGTGTGTGTGTGTGGTGTGTATGTGTGTGTGTGTGTGTGTGTGTGTGTGTGTGTGTGTGTGTATGTGTGTGTGTGTGTGTGTATGTGTGTGTGTGTGTGTGTGTGTATATGTGTATATGTGTGTGTGTGTGTGTGTGTGTATGTGTATGTGTATGTGTGTGTGTGTGTGTGTGTGTGTGTGTCTGTGTGTCTGTGTGTATGTGTGTTGCGGAGCTGTGTAATGCGCAGCCCCCAATCACCACTCTTTTATGTGAGTAATGTTTTAAACCGGCGCTCGGGCTCTGATTGCCCCATTCTTATGCAGATTGCTGCCACGCTCTAAGAAAGGCTTGGGGATGGCCCTTTCATTTGCTCCTCTCGTCACATGTCAGGAGGAGAAAAAAAAACAAGCTGAAAACCTCCGCTGAGCCCTGGTTTTCTCCTCCGTCTCCTGATATACGCACCCAGGAGTCAGCTAATCCGGCAGCATTCCGTTTGGAGGTGGCCGGATCGACCATATTCCATGCAACATCACTGTTGCATTGCTCCACCTATGTAAGTTGGTAGTGTAGTGACCTCCATAGTTCCAGTCGTGGTTTTGGAGACACTGGCATCACTGTTGCATCGCTCCACCTATGTAAGTTGGTAGTGTAGTGACCTCCATAGTTCCAGTCATGGTTTTGGAGACACTGGCATCACTGTTGCATCGTTCCACCTATGTAAGTTGGTAGCGTAGTGACCTCCATAGTTCCAGTCGTGGTTTTGGAGACACTGGCATCACTGTTGCATCGCTCCACCTATGTAAGTTGGTAGTGTAGTGACCTCCATAGTTCCAGTCATGGTTTTGGAGACACTGGCATCACTGTTGCATTGTTCACACCTTATGAAGTTGGTAGTGTAGGTGACCTCCATAGTTCCCAGGCGTTGGTTTTGGAGACACTGGGCATCACTGGTGCATCGCTCCAAAATATGTAAGTGGGGAAACGTAGTGGACCTCCATAGTTCGCAGTCTTCGGTTTTTGGGGAGACATTTGGGTCACTCGTTGCATCGCTCCAACTGTGTAACATCGTTAACGTAGTGACCTCCATAGCTCGCACCATGGGTTTTGGACGACACTTGCGTCGCAGACTAGAGTAGTTCCAACTAACCAGGCCTGCAAAGCTTCGGCATTCTGGGCTTTCCCTCCCCTCGTGAGCCATAGCTCCAGCAGGGAATCACTGCTAACTACATTATATGTCGTTCAGTTAAAAATCCTATAAAACCAGAAAGGGATCGATAGGACTAGAGGTTTAAATAACACTTCTTCTGTTCCCGGGTTGCTTGTCTTACAGCAGGACGTGGAAAGGCTGCAAGGG
>JAMWET010004900.1:120000-274817 GCA_024036415.1 Prochilodus magdalenae | reverse complement strand
GGAAGAAAGAAAGAAAAAGGAGGGAGGGAAGAGGGGAGGGGAGAAGAGGAGGGAGGGGGGGGGGAAGGGGGAGAAGGGAAAGGTAAGGAACGAGGGGGAGGGGGAGGAAGGGGAAGGGGGAGGGGGGGGTGAGGGGGAGGGGGAGGAGAAAGGGAGGAAAAGGAGGGGAAAGAGAAAGGGGAGAAAGAGAGGGAGGGAGAATGAAAAGAAGAGTGAAAAGAGAGAGGAAGAGTGGGAGGGGAGGAGGAGGACGGAGAATAAAGAAGTTGTTAGGAGGAGTTGGGATAAGTAATAGTGAATAGAAATGATAGGGTGGGGAGGAGAGGGGGGAGAGAGGGTGAAAAGAAATGAGGGGTTAGGGAATGGGAAGGGGAGTGAAGGAGGGGAGAATTAGTAAACAGAAGAAGGGAGATAGTTATAAATTCATTAATAGAGATGAAGTAGTAATAAAATTATAAGGAGATAATGCATGTTAGTTATGTGGACAGTAGTTTTGTTGTTGGGGGTTAATGAGGGAAGAGTAATTAACAGTGAAGGTAAAGTGAAAAGCAATATTAAGAAAGTCAGGATGTTTATATGTAGATGATATAAACAGTAATGGAATTTTTATGATTTTAATTTACTATAAAGGATTGTTAATTACTACTTGGCCATGTTGTAATCGGTCAGGTAGGAAACATCTGAGTATGAGTTCTAAGAAGTTTGATATTCAAAAAAAAATTGAGTCCAGCTGACTGGATATCCATATCACCACGTTTTGATCGCTCTTAAGATTCTTTCATTAAGCATCTGCTGTAGCTGCACATACCTTGTGTCTCACAGACATATCTTAGATTTCAGCCTCATAAATGCGTCAAGCCCACCTTCGTGTTTGGCGACCCACCGGACTGATTTAGCGCGTGTCTCTCTATCCATGTATCCCTCTGGTGTCTTCAGGAGTCAGGGAGTGGCTAGACGGCCACACTGCCAAAAAGCTTTTCCTGCCATGGCATATTTTGCTCCACTACCAAGCTCAACAAATAGTTGTCTTCAAAGACATCTCCCTCGCAGGTTATAAGCCTTGCACTTTGTGATAATGGACAAATTATATCAAATCATATTAGAAAGTATTTTCTCGCTGATTACTTTACTTTCAATATTTATATCTAGCGTCTTTACTCATTCACATAATTATAGAAACAAGTTTTTCTAAAGAAACAATTTTTTTCTCGTTTTTCAGTCTTATACCGGAACCTCCAGAATTTATTATTTACTCTTTTGTAAAGATGGCATACCTTTAAAATAGATGTTAGTTTACATGTAGCACATTCGATCTTTATGACCACTCAAATGCGTCTCCATACCGCCACTAAGGTATAAATACAGGAAATGCAGGCCAATGCACTCTTAGCTACTATTAAAACCTTATACTAACTAGAGCTGCAACGACAGCCTGCCTAGATATACAAGACAAGTATTTAGAAAGTTCTACATCCAGGATGTTTTGTGTTTATGTTTTGGATTTTAGGTAGATACAGCCAATAAGGAATTTCCTCCAGTGAAGGCGAAAAATCGTATTACATAACATTTACTTTACAGCATTTAGCTGACGCTCTTATCCAGAGCGACTTACATGGTATTCATATTACCAGTAGTGCACGTAATGTAAGAGTCTGGCCCACGATCGTAATGTGTAACCCAGACCTCCCAGATGGTGTGATAGCTCCCTGTAGTAAGTGGTCTTATTCACTGAGTCAACACCAACCACTTTCCAACCAATTACATATTAAGACATTATTATACTCTTTCTGTGATTAATGTAAATCTATCTATCTATCTAGGCTATCTTCTATCTATCTATCTATCTATCTTCTATCTATCTCATATTTTGACAGTTCGGCCCATTCCAGAGGCCCAACTCTATAGTCCACTGGGTCTCCCTGCAACCCACAACAGTTAAGTCACTTTGTCCACCACAATGGTACCACCCCAACTGAACTATGACCCTAATCACCTTATATGGTTTAAGGTAATCCAATACCAAAAGGTAACAGAAAAACTGAGTCAACCGCAGCTGAGTCCAGTCAGACCTCCCATAATAGTGGAAAAGTGCTGTAAATGGCTGGGGTTGAGTATTACACTATATGGTGGAAAAAAGTATGGGACACGCCAGTAACAGAAGGTCCAACACTTTTGTTCCCATATCGTGTATATAAAGTGCTTGTGGTGGATCTTCAAAAGCCTTCGGAATGACCTAGATCTCAATCTCTCCAACATATACCAACATACATTTGTTCAGAGATTGACCCTGCACCTAGTCATTAGTGTCAAAAGCAGAGTGCATATTTCAACATGCGTGATTTTTTCGAGTTTCCTGATTTTGGTGTTTGGGTTCTGTAAACTTCGCTGAAAGATTACATGGCCACTAACCATCTTTTCTTTACCAAGGGCTCTAGCAATTCTGATGACTTGTGTATCCGGTTTGTAAATTACAGTGCCTGCACCCAACAGAACTGAAGCTTTACCTTCTTATCAGTTTCTCTTGTTTCCATTTCTCTTTGGTAGAGAAAGTGATGCATTTCTTCTTGTAATTCTGGCGGGTGATTGGATCCAGTTCAGTGGTTTCTGTGCTCAGGTGTCTGTTTTGTCTGCCGGTAACCTATGTAGCAGCTGTCCTCTCTGACCTCTGTCCTCTCAAAGTATGGGACCATTTCTACATTGCCTTCTTGTCCAAACCTGCTCAGTGTTATATGTACACTCTCTTTTCTGTGCAACTGTAGTACTGAATCGGTGATCTGCTGATGAATATCTGTCATTGTCTTGAACGTCTTCTGGCGTCTCCGGTGGCTGCTCCCCTCACTGTAACTTTGAGTTTTTGCAGCAGAAAACTGGGTCTCGCTATCAAAAGTCAGCACAAGGAGCCTACTGTTCATACGACGTCCTGGTGGTCGATGTGAAGGACCACTGTAATTTCGTATATACACTAGGAGTAAATGGATTTATATAATTATTGAGGTAAGTCTGGTGCATTTAAGCTACGTCTGTTTGTCAGTGGACCTAATTGTATTAGGACACCACAAACGGTAGTAATGAACCATGTATCAATCACCTTACCTTTCTGTCAGTGTCTGATTCGTCTATCAGTGTTAAACCAGATTCGCCACTGGTAGTAGAACGCTTTTCATGCTATGCCCCACCAATAAGTTGCAAATGTTGCCCCTACAATCCTGCTTCATTAAAGTCACCGCTTCCAAATCCCCCTGGAAGTGCATAAGTATCATTCCATCAAGTGGCACAGTTAGAATTTTAATTTCTGATATGTATAACAGGCTGGCCGTATTCCATGATACTTAGCAAAAAGTCCTGTAAAAAACTCCTCTTTATTTATTTTCCTTTTAGAAAAATACATTTATTTCTCATAGGAATATATTTGAGATTAAATGTCATGATTTCCCACTTACATAAGTTACTCTAAATTGTTGCACTTTATTTCAAAGTTTCAAAAAGTGCATTGAAGTTAATGAGTATACAAGATCCCTAAACAACCATGCAAGACTGGTATCTCAACACACTGTGAATTTGACACTGTGGGTGAATTTGCTAACTGGGGGTGAATCAAGTCCACTCTCTCGTATCGTGTGTCTTGTGATGGTTTATTTTTAAAGCATTATTCTGCAATAAGATGATGACACTGTTCATTTAAGGTAAAGTAGGGTAAGACAAGAAACCAAAGGGTGAAGAAAAAACACAAGGATCACAGAACTATACATGGACCCATGACAGGATTTTACAATGAACAGGACAAATGACTGTGATACTATGAGAAGGTTCTGTACTTCCACAAAACAGTTAAACTGGATTAACACTTTTCTAGCCCAGTCCTGTCTGCTTTTTGGAGATTCTTTAGCACTTTAATCGATTTTTGTATGGCATACCAGCTCTAATTTTTGTGCTACTCACCTGTGGTATCATTTTTGGATGGCTAAATGCAAGCTGATTCCTATGCCGTGACAGCTTGTCCCCGCCGGTTCGTACCTCGATGTCTCCCCGGCCTTCTCCACCCACTAGCCTGGACTCCATTCCCAGAGGGCTACGCGGGATTACGCCAGTGTCCAATCGCCTTGCCGTTCCGGGATTCCTCTGATTTCGCTCTAAATCGCCCAAGGTTCCTGATTCAGCCTTGTGTCCTCATTACTGTTGGTACATTTAATTCCTTGGTTTTCACATGTGTGATCCCTGGCGAAGCTGCTTTGGGCGAAACTTTCGTTTAAACAATTCCTGAGCGGCTTCCTTCTAAATCGGTTGGTCCCTACTTCTGTTTTCCACCTCCGTACTGCTTTTCGTTCCTCGACTACTTCTTTTTTCAGCCTGTTTCCCTATTGCTTGTGTGTTGTGACTCCTCGTTTGTATCTCTCTCTGCATCTCCTACTATTGGTTTTTCCTTCCGGTTTCCTTTACTGCTATGCTCTATCTGTTCTACCTCCCCTGCCTGTATCCTGACGCATCTGTTTTAGTGTTTCCCCTCTATTGCTCTGTTTACTGGTTCCTGTTGAGAATTCGACCTTTTTTGCAAATAAACTGTTTCATGTCTTTAGGTTCTGCACACGTCGGTCTTGTGAGTCCTTTTTGCCTAACTTTGACCTTTGCCCATTTTTGTAGCTATAATAATCACCGCAACACAAATCTATCTTAAAACAAGGTTTGATAATTAAATAACAACTATTAATAACTATTATTATTAATTAATAAATTATTATTAGTTTTGTATACACAAAAAGAACCAACCCTTTGATTTAACTGTGAAATTTCCATCTGTGTGATATGTTTCTCCCGTCGTACAAAGATGGAATGAGACCAGTATCACAGCTGAACAGATACGTTCTGGGAGAGTCTACCTTCATCTACAAAAACACGGAGATGAAGATGGTTGAGAAATCACTTCAGGATGGATTAACATTCCAAACAGATTCCCAAAACTAATTTAAAATTGACATTTATAGAGGGATCAAAATTAAGCACGTGGTAAGAGTACTTACCCTGTTTTATAGTGTCTCTGCCGAGGAAGCTCCGGTTAAACACATGAATGCTCAGGAACAAATGAACGACGTGTTTAGCCGTAAAAGTACGTACAACATCGCCTCTTGGGTTTGAGCTCACGTCTATATTCCCTCTAGTAGAAGAGTCCTGGTAATGACATACGGCCCTGCTCCTCCGCTGCCACGCGCTTTTCTCCCGTACGGCTTTGTGTCGCCTACCCGATCAATAGTGCCATTCGCTGGAGTTCCTCCTACACTGTTTGCATCCAATGCAGCTATCTACATACTCCACAAGTGTTGGCTTACTGTTGGAACATTCACTTTTCAGTTAGCTCACACCAGCACCTTGATACTTACACAATAAGAACGAGACAACGGGTTCACCTTGATTCATACCGACTCGCGCACAGCTTGAAGACTTTGGCCCTCTATTGGTGGCTCACGGAAACTTCCATGTGTATGATGAGTCCTCCGAAAATCAGTTTTCCTTGTGTTTCAACAGAGAAACAGTGATTCATACAGTCCTCATTTGACGGGAACTGGCATTTGCAGACATGACAGTAGTGCTGCCCTCTCTCGCTCATCGTGAAACTGAACGCGAGCTAGCCCCAGAGCTCTGTGAACTGCCGGTCCTCTGGGAAGCGTGGAGAAGATGTGAACGATCTAAACTTCCCTTGCGTCTCTAAACTTCCACACAGCCATCTCTTATGTGACTATGGGCAACCCAGCAGCGATCAGCACCATTGCCCAGCATGGCTCTCCATTCTCTAACGTACCTTACAGTAATTCCACGGCTGGAAATTACAATTGGGCAAGGGCCTGATCTCGTCATATGGACAACCTTTTTTCTGGTCCCCTTTCTGACAAACAGACCACAGAATAGGACTCCAGCTATGTCCCAGTGGCAAGGTGTCGCCCTTGTTCTCTTAAGGTGATCTTTCGAGGACTGTCATGGAAGCATTTCTTGCAGAGTTCTACAATGTTCCTTGGAATTTAGAAAGGATCTCCTGCCAGGCCCACCTCCAACACAGCCTGGCGCTGGTGCCTGGTTTTCCTGATGTGGTTGGAAAAAGTAGAGCCATTGGGTAAAGTTTGATGAGCTGAGTGAAACCTCAAGCTGCGCTTGACATTCATTGAAGTTCCACACTGCTGCTTCTTCTTCTGAGCTTCTGGCATAAAGCCACCATCGGTCCCCATGTAGTGTACATCCCTTTCCCTCACTGAAGTACCAGCAAACTTTATAATCTTGAAGGCTGTGGGAATTTTGGCCGTTGGGTCACTAGCCTCCATTTGCTATTATTGCCCTTCTGTCTTGCCAGTAGAATGTTTCTTGGGCACGTGGTGGGCAAGGGCCACAAGATCATATGAAACTGTTAGTTTTTCTCTTTTACAGCACCTGCTATACATCGTACACACACATCATAAAACGTCTCTTGTAATTTGCATAGGTCACTATTTATTCTATTTGAGGTAAGTGGTAAAGCTCTATTAGATGCCATTGACCTATAAAACAAAAGACAAGAACCATTATTAAACATGTGACATCTTATTTACATTTTATAATTATAAAAAAATGAAATATTCCAACCTTAAAAATGTAAACAGCTACAATAAATGTCCTCAGTAATTCTTGCATCAGCCAAATACATTCCTTTATTTGTTTGTTTGTTTATTGTATTACTTTATTAATTGATAGTAAATATCCTTTCTTTCCAAATTTGAGCCCTGCATTTAGGAGGAATCACTGCTTTCTTGGTACACTCATTTACATTTAGTCGATTTCTTGTAGAAGTAGGCTTAAGATGTCTTTTTTTCAGAAAACCAACCCAAAACCTAACTCTAACCCTTGCCCAATCCTAACCTTAAACTCAACTCAAACACTACCTATAACCTCATCCTAAACCTAATTCTAACTTTCACACTGGCCCTAATCCTGACCCTAACCCTAACCTTAACCCAAATCCTAACCCACAGCCCCGCCCTAATCCTGACCCTAATCTTAACCTTAACCCAAATCCTAACCCACAGCCTGGCCATAATCCTGACCCTAACCTTAACCTTAACCCACATCCTAACCCACACCCCAGCCATAATCCTGACCCTAACCTTAACCTTAACCCAAATCCTAACCCACACCCCAGCCCTAATCCTGATCATAACCTTAACCTTAACCCAAATCTAACCCACACCCCGGCCCTAATCCTGATCATAACCTTAACCTTAACCCAAATCTAACCCACACCCCGGCCCTAATCCTGATCATAACCTTAACCTTAACCCAAATCTAACCCACACCCCAGCCCTAATCCTGATCATAACCTTAACCTTAACCCAAATCCTAACCCACACCCCAGCCCTAATCCTGATCATAACCTTAACCTTAACCCAAATCTAACCCACACCCCAGCCCTAATCCTGATCATAACCTTAACCTTAACCCAAATCTAACCCACACCCCGGCCCTAATCCTGATCCTAACCTTAACCTTAACCCAAATCTAACCCACACCCCGGCCCTAATCCTGACCCTAACCTTAACCTTAACCCAAATTCTAACCCACACCCCGGTCCTAATCCTGACCCTAAACTTAACCTTAACCCAAATCCTAACCCACACCCTGGCCATAATCCTGACCCTAACCTTAACCCAAATCCTAACCCTGGCCCCAACCCAAATCTTAACCCTAATCCTGTTCCTAAACCTTATCCTTAACACAAAACATAATCTTTTTTTTCATCTTATTAAAAAAATAATCTTAATACCAACCCAAAACCTAATCATAATCCTCACCCTAAACCAACACAAACATAATAATGTCCCTCATCCTGACCCTAAAAATAACCATAGCCTTAACCTTAATCCAAAAACTAATCCTAACCCTCACCCTGGACCTGATCCTAACCTTAGCCTCAATACAAAACTTAATCCTAGCCCTCACTCTGACCCCAATCCTGATCCTAACCCTAACTAAAACCTGACCTGGGTTAAATAATGGTGCCAGCAGCATGTGTGTCCCAGCTTGTTAAGGATGTTGAGATCTGCACCTGTTTTTACCTGATACCTGTTACATGTTTAGTGACTGCTTAGGTTAGGCTATATGCAGGACACATAGAGATATCACACATCTAACTTAAAGCCTCCAAATACAGTAACAAACAAGTCAGCAGATTATAAACACATGTAAATATAGATATATAGATATATATCATGTATGAGACAGAAGTTTATTTGCACCATAGCCCATAAAATTTACAGATTCTAATCACTAATCACTCGACTACCTTTAACAGCTACAAGGACTTTAAATGAAAAGGCAAACAGGAGATTTGGACTTATTCCAACACAAACAACTATGATAACAACAGACTTCTGTGCCAATACAGGATAAAAACTTACCCCCTCCTCAGTCTAACAAGATGTCCTCAGAAAAATGTCTCTCTGAAAATAATCTCCCTGTTCGTCTCCAGCTCAGTCTGTAAGCTGTCCCAACCAGGAACTGCTGATGTACTATTTATACTGTTTCCCCGCCCTGCTAATATTGTGTACTGTAAGGACTGTGTCAAAATCATCCTTAGTCCACATCTCCTGCTGATTACTGAGAATACCAAAGCCAGCCAGAGTTAGGTTTCAGTTTCAGTTTTATGTAAATGCAAGAGCAGTATATCCACACTGGCTCATGTGAAGCTGGCACAAATAAGGTCCATGGTTCACCTTTACTTTGGAATGCAAAACACCTGACCTGATAATAGTCAGATTTGCGCCAAGCCCACCAGCGGTGCCCATATAAAAAGCTTCAAAAAACTGGGCATCACTTCATAGTGAATATACTATTTGAACTATTTGCTTTTAAGGTTCTTAACTCGCAAGAGATACCTTAACTTGCACAAGCCTGATCATACAGCCGGTGGATAAACTGGAATAACCACTAACCGAGGATGCGTTTCTTTCCCCACACCATCATTAGTTAAATAAAGCAGGGTCTGAGGTATGTTAAGCTTCCACAGCTTATATAATGTCCAAGACAGTTTCTATCAATCCTAGTAGTTTGGGATGCTCTGCAGCAGCCGCACATGGGTCCAAGACCCCATGCCTAATACCAAGCTTCTGCTAGAGGAAAAGCCCCCTGCATTGGCCCGTGGAGTGATACGGCAGTGCTGGTGCTGCATCCAATTTCTTTGGGATGATTTGGGGTGCTATATGTGATCCATCTAATCATCCAGCATCAGCACCAGGCCTTATTAATGTCTTCATGGCTGAATGCAATTAAATCCTCACAACAATGATCCAACATGTAATGTAAAGGCCTCACTGAAGAGTTGAGGCTGTGACTGAAGCAAAGAGTTATGAAATCTGTATTAAAACCCTGCATGAGTTAACCTTTGGACTTATACTATATTAATCCTGCCATATCATTTGTGATGTTTGTAAAGGTGGGCCTAAACATCTGTGGCCATAAGATTGTGAAGGCAAGTCAGATTGAAGTGTCTCTGCACCACCCAGAAGTCCCCTGAGACAACACAACAGCGACTTTGCCGTGGCTCGGGAGTAATTAGGCTTTATCATCACAACCTTTGCCCAGGGTTTACCTTCTGAGCTGCTCCACTGTGGAAAGTATCAGCTGATGTGTTATCTCATCAGCCACCATGCAGTGCCAGGCAACATACTTTTGAAGATGTAATGATGGCTGAATACACTGTCCAGTAAGGCATTCCATTACTATCTGTAAATATGGCTTAGGGAGATCCTACTGTACCCCCTTGAAGCCGTAACTACCGTACCCCCTTGGGCTGCACCACTGTCTCATACTTTATAATTTCTCTAAGGGAGAGTGAATTACTTTTAGAGGAAATGGTAACCTCGTAAGTGCATCTAGGGATCAGTTCTGTTTCTCACCCTTACCTTGCTCCCTGTCAAATACAGAGGGAGATTAGAGTCTAAATTTAGCTATGGTGGAAACATGTGTGCTGCATGTCACCATCCAGTGTTTGGATAAAATGCTGCCTGCTGAGGTTCCTCCATTTGGCCCATTTCTAAAGCCAGCATCGATGCATCTATAGGTTTGCCACAGATTCATGGTCAGGAGACAGAAAAGGGTGGAAAGGACCAGGGACACCAAAGTGGTGGAGAAAGACCAATTTTTATACCTTCATGATTATATTATATATATATATATATATATTATATTTTAACTAAACGATTTATTTGTGTGTAATTTTAGGCATTTAAAGTTGTGATCATACTTGAATAGTACTATCTCGAATAGTGTGATCGTACTTGATCTTACTTGAATAGTAACACAGCTTTTGAAGAGGCTAATTTAGTAACCTAATTAATTTAATAGAATTATTTTGATAATTATTTTAAAGAGATAGATGTAATAATAGGATTAATAGGCCTGTCCAGGGTGTTTTATGCCTTCCACCCAGTGAGCACTGGGGTGGGCCCTACAAGAAAGATGAAATGGTTTAGAAGGTGAGAGAGTGAGCGAGTGACTGAGTAAGAATAACAATAATGATGATGATGATGATGTTGTTGATGATGATGATGATGATGATGATGACGACGGAATCAGGAGAGACTGCAGTGTACAGATATTGGTTTAGTTTATTATTTAATTAGAATATTCTAATTAGAAAACTCTAATTAGAAAAGCATTCTTACATATTTTAAAACCTTCACTTTGTTTGCAGTGACATGCAGTGAGTGCTCAAACCTTTATGACTATTTAACAGAGATAATAATAATAATAATAATAATAATAATAATAATAATAATAATAATAATAATCATTATCATCCTCATAAGTAGGAAAAAAACGAAACATTTTTTCCTGTGTAAAATACTAGGAGTGAACTAAGTCTGGGAGTCGATCTTAAACGAATCGATTCCAAGATTCGGCAATCGAGATTCGACTCCAAAAGGCTTTAAAATTATTGTACTCCTCATGGGTGCCAGGCGTCCGACTAGGCTGGTTTTGGGAATCGACTTCATTGATTCCCATCACAGTCGACTCCTGCGCTTCCTAAATGAATCAGCTCCACCGCTAAGAGCTAAAGCGATGGCAGTCAGCTGTTAGCAACGCCGTGACGTGATGCCTACGTCTACGCCCGGTTTCAGTGGTTGGTTTGTTTTTGTCTCGTTTGCCCAGCTCACATGACTGCGTGTTTAAAAGGCTGTGTGTCATTCGCGGTCGAGGGCGGAGCCACTTATGGAAAACAACAGTAAACTCATGACAACAGATTAGTTATGCAAGATAAGATTAAGGAGAAAAGAAAGCTAAGCAGAGGAACAGAAGGCTGAGTTTCGTTTCCTCCTAGCTCATTATTTATTTAATCTGAATCTGAATTTATTTAATCCACACACTCTCCCCCACACCCTCTATTACTCTCGGCCACCATCTCTCAGCCAATTCAGTCTTTATGGTCTCTAGGGTGTTCTTTTGCTCTAACACAGATATATGTGCTGGCCAAAGACTGTAACACTGTATAACGTGGTGTTGGTGGCACTGTTGAAATAGCTGCTGTTGTTTTGCATATAACAGTCCTAACACTGAGTATTTTATCTCTTTGGCTATTAGATGTATAAGATGCTGAAAATCCTAAACCTTACAGATATATATATAGATATAACATATGCATTTCACGTTTTTGTATTGAATTACTGAAATAAATGATATATGAATGATATGAATATTCTAATTTATTGAGATGCACCTGTATGTATGTATATCTTTACTGAGGGAAGGAAGTTGTTGGATAAAATCTTGCGATACAATAGCTGCTGTTGTTTATATCTGTTTGGTTTATTAGATGTACCACATGTAATATAGAACCAGTTCTTCTTTTAGATTAATTATTGACTAGATAATATCAGCCTCATAAATAGTATTTAAACTTCACCTCTGGTCTTGCAGCTTGGACGAGGAACTATTTCCCTTAGCCTTTTATTCCCTCTGATACTCATAACCCATATTTCTTAAAACTTTTGAAGCACATGTTGTCTGTGTTGTGGTGTATTTGTTATGCCATTATCCCGACACTCCCGTCTCAGTCAGCTTTTTCATAAACCTGTTTTGACACCCGTATGTGTGGTTTTCCTTGATGCATCCCTTTTTCATGAGTCATGCCCTCATGATGGTATGTTTAGTATCTCTTGTCTGTGTTCCTAGATTAAACATGTGGTATTTCTTCAAAGATGTTAAAGGGGAAGTCCACAGATTTCTCAGACGTTCTGCATAATTAGTTAATGTTCAGCTTTTCCTGAGCATCTTGGATAGTAAATAAACTGGTCATATTCTACTGTAGACATTGTTTACATTTACGGCATTTAGCTGACGCTCTTGTCCAAAGCCACTTACAAGGTTAACTGTGTTACAGGTAGGCCAATGTAGTGTTACGAGTCTTGCCCAAAGACTCTTATTGGTGTAGCACAGCATAGTCACCCATACCGGGATTTGAACCTGAGTCTTCCACATGTGGTGGTGATTCCCTTGCGGGTAGTGGTGTTATCCGCTGAGCTACACCAACCACGTCACTACCCCAGTTTATCAGCTCCATTTGGAAGAAATCAGGGTCTTTAAGTTCCAGTACAGTATCATATCTCACTACTCTGGATGCTTGCCGACATCCTAATGATTGAATTGTAAAGCTGGTGGAATTTCCCCATGGGAAATTGTGTATATGTTGGTGTCTGTAGCTTTAGGTAAGGTCTAGGTTTTATTACGTTATTATTTCATACATCATTGCTGTCACAAAAAACACAATTTAGAACCTGCAAATACTTTTATATTGTGTCAAAATGGAAAATACCCAGAAATTATTGTTATGATATCTTTTTCTTCTGTACAATTACTGTTTTGGAGACACAAGGTTTTGTTTGAACAGTGGCAGTGTTAAAGGTTCCATAGAATGATATTGGTATAGTTGGATGAGTTTGGTACATAGAACTGACATACCTAAACTGCTACCTCTACATTGGAGGGTTTTCGAGCATGAATCGCATTTTTAAGGCCATGCCACACCATCTCAATAGGATTAGGTCAGGACTTTGACCAGGCCACTCCAAAGTCTTCATTTTGTTTTTCCTCAGCCATTCATGTTTGCTCAGCAGTGGTTTTGGTCTTGGCACTCTGCCGTGCAGGCCATTTTTGCCCAATCTCTTTCTTATGGTGGAGCCATGAACGCTGACCTTATATACATGTCTGTATATATATACAGATGGTCATTGGCGAACTTTAAATGGGCCTGGACATGTGCTGGCATGAGCAGGGGGACTTTGTGTGCTCTTTGAGACTGTGGTCTAAACTCTCTTCAGGTCATTGACCAGGTCCTCCCATGTAGTCCTGGGCTGATTCCTGACCTTTCTCAGAATCATCTTTACCCCATAAGGCGAGGTCTTGCATGGAGCCACAGACTGAGGAAGGCTGAGAGTGATCTTGTGTTTCTTCCCTGTTCTAATAAACGCGCTAACAGCTGTTTTGTCTTCTCAACAAGCTGCTTTCCTATTGTCCTGTAGCCCATCTCAGCCTTTTTTTAACATTCTGTGTCTTACAGTTAAAGTGTACCTACAATATAAACTACAGACCTCTTCTTTCTTTTTGTAGGTGGGAAAACTTGCAAAATCGGCAGTGTATCAAATACTTCCCCACTGTATGTACATGATCTTTGCTCTGATTGGCTGCATGGTATTGTGCCTTTTTCAAAAAGCGGCCCATGCTGAATAGAGGTGTGCCACTATGATACTAGGTATTGGTATTCGTCCGAAACTGTCAAAAATTACTGGATGGGATGTTGGAGGACAAAAGCAGTACAACCTGGCATGATCCATTAGGCCAAACTCTCTGGTAACTTATCTTACATGAAGCACATTAAATCTGATTGTGAATGTTTAGTGGTGCTGACTAATAAACACACTGTTAAAAGTTCTGTAAATAAAAAAGTTTAAATAAAAGAAAAAACACAGTACTTTACAACTGAGATATTTTGTGTTTTATGCATTTCTTCCTTTAGAGAAGTAGAATATCTGTTTCACAGCGTGAGCATGACTGTATTTAGATGGATGGTTAGTAAAAGTGCATCCAGACAAATGGCAAATTACCAGTTCAGTTGTTAAAAAGAGGAAAAAGACAATATTGGCTTGCAACCGGTATCGGTACAAACTCGGGTTGCAGCATCAGTATCGGTATCAGATATCAAAAAGTCGTATTGAGTCACGCTAGTGCTGACGCGTTGCTTCGAAATCCAGTTTAAGTGGGACAGGCTTAACTATAGTGGGTTTAATTTGTGCAATATGTGTAATTTTTTTTTTTAATGAAAGCTTTAATACCCTGACCATTTGGATTGGGAAGTGAATGAAATTTAAGCAATGTTTCTTTACTACCTGGTCAATTTAAACCTACCAACGTTTTCTACCATCATTTACAAACGTTTTACAATATTCTATTTTTATGGGCATGACGATAAGTGTTTATTAGTATTCTCAGTACCACAGAAAGTGAATGTAACACACCATACCACAGTTTATTAAGAATTACATTTATTATGTTACTATATTTACAACATGATGAAGAAAATGTGATTGTCACATGTTACTGATTAAAACAACAGCAATAACAATAAGAATACTACAACATCTTTACAGTCATTACAGTAAAAAAAAAGCTCCCTGAGAACATTTTACATAGATTCCTTAAGACTCTCCATTGCTTACATCAGCCAGTCATTCTGTAGCTCACTGAAGCTCACAAGTCTGTAATTCACTCAGTCAAGTCACACTGTAGCTCAGGCACGTGCAACCCTGATGTCCCCTGCTGGATCCACCAAACAGTGTTTATCTTCATAATGCTTCAGAAGTCTTCTCCACAGAGTGCAACACTGAAGCAAGTCCTTATTACCTGTGGAAATATATTCATGTTATTATATCCCCACTTTACATTGGGTTTAGTGTCCAAATGATTTTAATTTAGTCAAATCTGGTAATACTGAGCTGGAGTTTGATGCTCACATTTATGGGTGATTAACCCACAGAAAGTACTACTTAAGAGCAGATTTAGCGTGGGCAACCCCTGGATAGCGTGGATAAAACCCTTTTTTTACCTTTGCCTTCAGACAATGGTGACAAGTAAATCATCCTTCTTTACCCCATGCCTTTTATCAAGCACATTCAACATGTACTAAACACTCATTTGCCCTCTTAACTATCAATCAATCAATATTTATTTGTATACGCTTTTTTTTTTTTTTGTAAAGCAGCTTTACGAAAAGCAGTTTATATAAAGGAAAAGAAAAGCACGACCATGTATAGACATAGGGAAAGGAAATCTGGGCCCAAGCCCCCCTGAGCAAGCCAGAGACAACACTGGAAAGAAAATACTCTGTTAGAGTAAGTAAGAAACCTCAAGAGGAACCAGGCTCAAAGTGGAAACCCATCCCCCTCAGGTTGATCCCGGTTGAAGAGAGAAAGACAGAGCTAACAGGAAAAGGAGCTTGAAGCATTTATTAGACCTAGATACAACTACACGTTTGTGTATCTTCATTAAATGCTTAACAACACATATGTTTGGTAGCCAACTAAACTTATTTTCTTTCTGGTTAGGCTTGTTTGGGAAAAAACTTTGGTAAAATGTGTGTAACTCAGAACAGTTTCTCTCCAAAATATCTACTCAGCCAAATGCTGTTCATCCCAATGCCATTACAGCCCAATTCGTACCTTGGAAACAAGCCAGACTGAATCATAAGTAAGCCTGCTTTATTAGTAAGGCAATAAAGTTGCTATAAATTGTTTGGCTACATTTTTCAAAACTTTCCAAAAATCATGCCACTGTGCTCTGTTTTGTAGTCTGAATGGATTTAAATTTTGAGAGATTTAATATAATACATACCAATGATGCACAGACCCTCCTGGGCTCTGGTGATGCCCACATTGACTTGGTTTGGGTTCATGATAAATCCGAGTTTCCTTCTGAGCCAGCTTTTGGTGGGTTGTATCTCAATGTTCAGTGCAGGACAAGAACGTACAGTTGATAAGATGACATATCTCCATTCACTTCCTGTAGTTAAAGAAAAAAAGCAGTTTTCTTATCTATCTTTTTCTTTCATAAATTTTAGTGACTCAATTAAAAAAAACCATTATATTTATGTTTACCGGCAATTGGAGTAACATCCCACAATATTGGGGTTTTTAAACATGACCAAGGGTATATTTATAAAAATGTATAAATATTATTTTTATAAATATATATATATTTTTAATTATACATTGTTGCATTTTGATATTTGCTTGCTATTTAATATACAGTACCAGTCAAAAGTGTGGCCTCATAGAAGTTTTTTTTTTTTTTTTGCTCATAGGAGGGTCCTTAGTTTTATCTTAATGCTTTGCTTTAGAATAAAAGTGAAGGC
Source organism: Prochilodus magdalenae (assembly GCA_024036415.1). Classification (NCBI taxonomy): domain Eukaryota; kingdom Metazoa; phylum Chordata; class Actinopteri; order Characiformes; family Prochilodontidae; genus Prochilodus; species Prochilodus magdalenae. The sequence goes on along the minus strand of JAMWET010004900.1, from coordinate 258,403 downwards.
ATTCAGTTATAAAACAGCATGCACTGAATCATGCAGCCACCATAAAACCCCTTCAAAATTGAAAGAGCTTTCCTAATTTGCAATAGAGGTTGAAACAATTATATATTTTTTCTGTTATTTTGGATTAATTCTATTGGTCGGTTTATCATAAATATTTATACAACTACATTTTTGCCATATTGACATCTCAGTGTGTTCATATTTGAACTAACTGCACAAAAATGTGTTTTAAAAAGAAAACCAAGACCAATCTGCCTAGGGGGTCTTGGACTGCTTATTTGGTGCACACTAGGGCTACCCTCTAGAAGTCAACGAGTCGAATCATCAGTCGGAGACCCTTTAAGTCGATTGAGAACCTTCAAGTAACCCTTTTTTTCATAAAACAGACTCAAGCTTACAAAAATGCACAAGAACTTTTAAGGGGTATAATAAATATATATGTAAGTTCTAGTTGGGCTGTGACGCATGTTTGCTAAAAAATTAAATCCATGTGACAACGTGCGCTGGCGGTTCACCGCTGTGAAGCTGAGAAAGATGGGTGGAACGATGTCTCAGAAAAAGTCTGGAGGAGATTTTGAAGAAGAGAATCAGAACAAATTAAAGCTAATTCTGCTCTTCATGTAGTCAGACATTCAACACTGCTTCAAATGAGTGAGCTTACGTCCGTTTTAGACATAATGGCTGTTTGCAGTGAAGGGGAAACGGACCGAAGACGTTTGTTTTATTATAATTCCATTATTTTAGAACCTAAATTACAGATATGTTTATTTATTCGTCTACAGCTACGATTATCTTTATTTAAAGGTAAGTACAGTAATAAGTTCAGGCTCCAGTTCAGATCGATCATCATATGCCCCGCCTCTTTTAGTTCAGAAATATGATCCTGTGACTCTGGCTGGCTTTCTAAATGAGGTGGATATCAGATCTGAAACGTGTGCAAATCGATTTACTGATTACTAGATAATGTACATGGAGAAAAAAACATGAACGAATAGTCGAATCGCCGGCCAGGACGAACAAATCCAATTCGACTGGCAAAATTCTGAGTCTGGTAAAGCCGGACATGGCATGATGAACAGTGCAACTGCACCAGGATTCATTTGAATCAAACCAAACCTGCCAACTCTAAATGCACCTTTAAAAAAGTAGAAGTTTAAAAAATAAGGTCAGTTGTAAAAGGCAGTAAACTCCTACTGGGTAATTTCAACTCCTGAAGCTTTGCAATTTAATTTATAAAACGTTAGCATAATCCTGATTAGGGAAAGCCTACTTTGCGCCAAGTAATCTCAGAAGTTATTACAAAGGATTTACCTTGACTCTTCATGATGGTGTTCACTGTGATGTTTTGTCTACTGTAATTATACAGTAAGATCTCGTTGATTTTTGCCACCTGAGCATTGTATGGTGTCAGGATAGCAATGTCCTTGGCTGCTATCCCAGCATTCATTAGAAGCTTGGCAATTCGAACCTGAAATAACAAATCTTATGGTTAGTGCTACAGCACAGTCACGTTTTATAAACAGTAAGTTATCACACAATTTAATTTTACAGTGTAGAATATCAGCAAGAATTTCATAAGAAGTATGAAAATTAACCCAAAAATATTGAAAAATGCAAAGCACAGTTGAAAGCTACAGCTCTTTTCCTTACCGCCTCCTCTGCCTCTTCAATGTTAGCTTTGGAGTTTTCATTCCCCCGTTCGGTTGACACCACCAGACTCTGCTCTTTTCCTTCAACATGGCCAAAGATGATGGATGTTGAATTTTGGAAACTGGTCATGAAAACACTCGCCGTGTAAGGTATTCCAGTTTTCAGCCTTCCTTGATAAAACTCTTCAGACGGAAATGCACAGATGTCTTCTTGCTGAAACAGATATGCACAATAGAGTTTCTTTGTTAAATGCCTTTGTATCATCCAACTAACTCTTGCAATTTTAAGTTCAAGACAAATTAAAGGAAAAACACAACAGACAGTGTCTTAGTATTGTGTTGGGCAGTTAACATGCCATGGCATAGATTGCTTATTTAACCTCATAAAAAGAATAAATATTTAGATATGTTTCAATATTCAGATTTTCTCTTGATGTAATATCATGTTTCCTCTCTTGAGTTCAAGTAAAAATCACAAAGTCACATATTGTGCTGAGATTTGACTCATCTCTTCGTGCTTTTGGTACCACCTAACAGCCGCTCAGGGTAGTTGGTCATCGGAACTGCCGTGCGTGACAAATGCTGTTCTGAAGTCAAATGCTACCATTAACATATACAACGCCCTCCACAATTTTTGACACCTATTCATTAAGATGTGCTCTTAGCCTTTTAATAAATTGTTTTTTTAAAATAACATAGACTACGATGCAAGAACATAGACTGAGATGGCCATGGGAGGAGCTTAATTTTGTGTCTGGTGAACCGTTTTTGTGTAGATTCGGCCACATGTTTAGGGTCACTATTTTGCTGAGAGATCCAGTGATGACCCATCTTCAGCTTTCAGGCAGAGGCCACCAGATTTTGATCCTGGTATTTCAAAGAGTCCATGATGACATGCACCATAACGTGGTTCCCAGGGCCTTTAGAAGAGAAACAGGCCCATAGCATTACCGATCCTCCCCCATACTTCACTTCAGGCTTCGCAACATGTTAGCATGTAGATAACGCCTGATGGTTGTTAGCAGACTTTGTGACCCTAAGATGCTACTCCGATGCAATTCTTCAACAGTGAGATTTATAGAACATTTTACTTCTCACTCCTCACTGTGCGTGGAGGCAAGATAAACTTGCATCCTCATTCAGGCTTGTTTGCAACTGTTCCAGTTGTTTTAAACTTCTTGATGATTTCTCTGATTATAGATATGGGCAGGTGTAGGCAAGTGGATGTTTTCTTATAGCCATTGCCTGATTTATGAAGGTCGACACACATCTGTCTTAATTGAATGGTGTGTTCTCTTGTCTTTATCACATTGAAGAGAGGGTAAGAGAAATAGGAATAGTTGCTAGATACTCTGATCAACTTTATAAACTACAGTAGAAATTATAGAAATGCTTCAATTACATTTATTTTCTAGTGCTTAGGGGTGCCAATAATTGAGGAACTGTTGATTTTATGAAAAATTATAATTTCGTAGTCAGGGTTTTTTTATTTACATGAGTTAAAGGTTACATTTTTCTACAATTTTCAGTGTAAGATTATGCTTCTCCAATAAAAATGTAATTTTAACACATTTTAATGAGGTATGCCAATAATTGTGGAGAGCGCTGTATATTTTGGTGACAGTGATGACGGCATAGTATTGGCCCATCTTGCTTGGAAGTTTGATGGTGATGATACCAAATTTAGCACATGGTACTGCAAAGGCCAAAAAAGGTAAGCAGAGTCTTAATTAAATCGAGTTAGATCTGTGCTATGACAAGGCAGCTTAAAAGCCTTCTCAATTTTCTCCTGTGAATAACTATTTTACCACTTTTGTCTTAAATCAAAGTGTAGGATTTTCTTCTAATAAGTTTTAAGCATCAAAGAGCTCTCCTGAGGCATCAAAGAGCAACAACTGAGTATTAGAGTTTTCCTCCAAGTCTGGAGTCCTACTGAAGGGATGGAAAGCCATTCACCCCAAAGATATTAGTTTTTAAAAGATATTAAAAGATGGCCATAACTATGTTTTACACCTTATTCATCAAACCATTCAGTGACCTCTTATGACATGTTCATCGGAACATTGTCATTTTTTTGCCACAGCAAATGCATAGTGACATTCAAATATGCTACTATGACCTGTCACTCCATACCTTTTAAAAAGTTGGAGTAGCCTGTGATTTCAGTTGTGCATGTGCAGTACTAAAGTCTTATGTCAAAAGGCCCTCCGAAGAAGAGTTTGACTAGTCATAGTGCTGGATTGATTTCTTAAATTTTAAAGGGGGTGACAAACAGAGTTGGGTAGTAATGGAATACGTTTGACCTGTTTTTGCATATGACCTGAAACTACAGCAGAAAACTGATCTAACAGTGAGATCTAAAATTTAGCATGTGTTTCTCCATAAAATTCTATAGTTATGTATGTATATGTGTGTTCTATAGTGTATATAGATCTAAACATTCTGAATGCTAATCTGCCAGATTTTGTTGCTCTCAAAAGAATTCCATTGTAATTACCATAGCTGCTGTTCTTTAACTAATCACATGACCACACTCACCCCAAAAGCTTGCAAAAAACAAATCATTACTTTTTTACCATACATATCCATGATAAGAAGAATTCTCCATTCTCAGTGTCAGATAGATTGACATTTTCTCAGTCAGATCAGTTTGTCCAGTTTAGGAAACAATGCAATATAATATAAATTCCTCTTACCATTCGGTACTGAGTGTCAAGCATTAGTGCCTTCCTCATGTAGCGTTCAAATAGAGATGTCCTCATCCCCAATCTCTGCAGCAACTCACAATGGACCACAGGTTGCAACTGCTTATGATCACCCAGCAGAACAATCTGAAATTTGAAGTACAGTTCTAGTGTTTAATGTGCTGAAGGAATGTGAGGTTATGTCATTCTAGTTTGGGCTGCAGTAATTTATTTGTTTATTCGCTGAATAAAAATATATTACTCGTTGCTAGTTGCAGACGTGCGATGGACGTTAAGGAACCAGCCTTGTCACTGGAGGGTTGCCAGTTTGATTATCTGAACTGACAGGACACAACTGAAATGCCCTTGAGCAAAGCACCTATCCCCCAACTGCACCCCAGGCACTGTGGATAGGGCCGCCCACTGCTCTACCCGCTGCCCCTAGTGTGTGTATGTGGGTGTTTCACTTCACAGATGGGTTAAATGTGGAACACAAATTCTTCTGCATGCAAACACAATTGGCAAATGGTTCTAAATTCTAAAAAGTGCTATATTTAAGTTTCAAACTTTAAGCTTTGTGTAGAGGATATGTTAACTTATTTTTACCTGGACAATAACAACATATGGAATTTGGTGGGTATATAAACTTTTGCATACAAGGGTACATAACTTTACTCTAAATTAAATGAAAAAGGAAACGAACATTTAAAAATCATAATGAAAGATACCTGTTTTGGTTTGTGTGCAACCAAAGGAATGAAGGCCTCAGGCTCTGTTGCCATGGCACACTCATCAATGATGATCTGATGAAAGTTAAGAACTTTAGCCAGGAGTGGATGTGGGGAAGCTGTGCAAGTGCAGACGATGACATCATGCTGCAACAGCTCATGTTGGCGAGCCATATTTAGGCAGTCCTTGTAGCTGTAAAAATTAAGAAAAATAATTATTACACTTTAGTGTTTATTTCTGTACTGCCTTTGGCATATCTGTTTCTACAATTCAAAATTAAATTAAATAATTTAAATGTAAAAATTAAATGTAATATTTATGTTTAATTAAATATTTAATTTCATTTTTATTTTTTATAGAAAAAAAGATTAATGAGGTTAATTTAAAGGATTAATGTATTTCTTGGCACCTGGTAAAGCTATAAATCCATGAGACAGAAAGACACACATAAGGTTACAGCTGGCCTGTTGCAATCTTTTATTAATAGCACAGGCAGTGATAAACCTGGATTTTTTCATTGTTTTTCATTAGCCATAAGACTCTTTTGCATCCTTTTATCTTTTTTAGCTCTCCTCAACAAGTAAAAGTCAGTTTGAGGTTTGAGATTTGAGACTGAGTATTAATGTCAGAGGTGGCCATCTAGTCATCTAATCTGTTATTATATTTATGTTACCTTTTCAGTTCTTCGTCCGTGAGGTGCTGTTCTCTTTGGATTTTCAAGTCAAATGCCTTTATTTGATCTGAGAATGGGTTCTCAGCACTACGGATCCTATGGTGCAATGTAATGGACCTAAAAAAATGTCTTACATTAGTTGATAGCAATTCAATGCAATGCTGTATGACACTGCAAACAAGATTATATCACAACAATTACAATGAAGGTAAAAACACTGCACGACTCAGAAAAGTAGAGTAGTACCTAAGTTCTTCATTGGGTTTCTCGATTCTTTTAGAATGACGGGAAAGTTTTAGGTTGCTGCCAGGGTATGGAAACTCGAGAATTTCCATCTGGTCACTGTAGACCCTCAGCGGTTTTAATTTGCTCTTAAGTTTCAGGAGTTGACCTACAACATCACATCAGAAAAACACACACACACATACATTATATATATATATATATATATATATATATATATATATATATATATATATATATATATATATATCAAGTGTTTCTTTTCTTTAAATTTTTATGATTATAACTGACAACTAATGAAAACCCCAAATTCAGTCTCAGAAAATTAGAATATCACTTAAGACCAATACAAAAAAGGATTTTTAGAAATGTTGGCCAACTGAAAAGTATGAACATGAAAAGTATGAGCCTGTACAGCACTCAATAGTCAGTTGGGGCTCCTTTTGCCTGAATTACTGCAGAAACGTGGCATGGCATGGAGTTGATCAGTCTGTGGCACTGCTCAGATGTTATGAGAGCCCAGGTTGCTCTGATAGTGGCCTTCAGCTCTTCTGCATTGTTGGAAAATGAAATCTGCATCTCCATAAAGTTGGTCAGCAGCAGGAAGCATGAAGTGCTCTAAAACGTCCTGGTAGACGGTTGCGTTAACATGGCACCCCAAACCATCACTGACTGTGGAAACTTCACACTGGACCTCAAGCAGCGTCCATTTTGTGCCTCGCCTCTCTTCCTCCAGACTCTGGGACCTTGATTTCCAAAGGAAATGCTAAATTTACTTTCATCAGAGAACAGAACTTTGGACCACTCAGCAGCAGTCCAGTGCTTTTTGTCTTTAGCCCAGGCGAGAGTGGCTTGACACAAGGAATGCGACAGCTGAAACCCATGTCTTGCATACGTCTATGTGTGGTGGTTCTTGAAGCACTGACTCCAGCTGCAGTCCACTCTTTGTAAATCTCCCCCACATTTTTGAATGGGTTTTGTTTCACAATCCTCTCCAGTGTGCGGTTATCCCTATTGCTTGTACACTTTTTTCTACCACATCTTTTCCTTCCCTTCGCCTCTCTATTAATGTGCTTGGACACAGAGCTCTGTGAACAGCCAGCCTCTTTAGCAATGACCTTTTGCATCTTGTCAGTTATAATTATAAAAATGAAAAGAAATAAACTCTTGAAATAAATCAAACTGTGTGTAATGAATGAATATAATATATAAGTTTAAATTTTTGAATTGAATTACTGAAATAAATTAACTTCGTCATGATGCAACTGTATATAAAACAGACAATCAAACCTAACAGAGCGTAATACCTTCACAAGCACGAATAGCTGTGATTAGATTTGGCATGGATTGGACAGGTTTCTGGGTGTAAGCCACATCAGTGTTTATACACTCTTGCAGTAAAGAATTGCACAGTTGAACCAGATTTGGTTGGGCCAGATTCATTGGCATAATTCCAAGGACAATTTCCTGTAGACTGGAATTTTAGCCACTGCTGGTAGACACGTATGACTGTATGCTTCCATATACCTGCAAATTCAGCTACTTCCTTCACACTATGCTATCTGGCATGCCGAAATGCAACAGCTCCTTTAAGCAAGTCATTAACACCTACTTTGGACCGATTTTCCACACATGGAATGAGACAATTACTGCACTGTACCCACTCTTTTCAATCTATGAATCCCGCATTTATTTTTAGTCCCATCTTACCCATGCAACACTACCTACGCAAGACTGAAGTAACTACCGTCTTAAACACGCAAAGTGACTTTTGTTTTGTCCGGTGAGCTTATATAGAAACAATGTTAGGAAAAACATACCTGCTACCACATCGACAGATTTATTTGATGGACCACAGTACAAAATGCACCTCTTCCTTTTGTCTTCATTCTTGACTCTTTGAAGATTAGGACGTTTTTGGTTTTCTTGGAAGAACCAATACACAATGTGGACGCCAACCACAGTTTTTCCAGTTCCTATCAGAAACAAAGAACTTTCCTTAGTGACAAAATATTACTGGCATACTTCATGCAACTTTCTTTGAATAGTGTTTACTATTCTAATTATCTGTCTATGCTGGAGTTCAATCCTGAACAAGTTCAAATTAAAAGTGCTTCTATTGAGCTCCAGTTCAACGTTAGTAAATACAAAAGCATTTTTAGTTTTAGTTTTTGTGTCATAATTGTCTGAAAATCTAAAAAAAATTTAATAATAAAAACTGTGGCTTAATAAGCACAATGATAGCAATAATACTAAACGTCATGCGATAAGCTGCAGCCGATTGGCACTGGTGAGCAGATCTACAGCACAATGCAAAACACCAGCACCAGTATCACACATTCTAGCACTCCATCTCACATATTATTGAATGAATGAAACAAAGTGAGCTTAAATATAAAATACAAAGAAAATCTGTAAAAATATAGAAATGTTCCTAAATGTGTTCATCCATCTAACCTGGTGGTCCTTGGATAAGCGTGAACTCATTGTTCAGTGCTTCCATTATGGCTTTGGACTGACTGTTGTTCAGCTCGGGAAACCCAAAATGCAGATGATTCTCAATCTCAAATCTGGATCGATTACATGTTGGGATTTTAGTTCCTAAAAGAGGATAAAGTAACAAATTAAATTACTCAACACACCACTGGATTTCTACTAAATATCTGAGAGTTCGCTCATTAATCTATATAAAGCCAGGAGAAGTGTCTTACTTTGGTCTCGTGTGTTTTTACCAGTGGCAATAGCCTTCACAAGATGGTTAGCTTTTGTGAGATTTTGAATAGCATTTTCTTTGCGCCTGAGGAACAAATAAAAACATATTTATGGAACAACTATAAAGTACATATTGTGCAGGTACTGTTATCCTTGCCAAGTATCTGCACTTACACATCTGGCAGAAGCTTGGGTATCAACTCGACTGTGAATCTTGCACTCTCACAGAAGATCTGATCAGGAATGTTTGTCATGGGCATGTGATTGATACGGAAATCAATCTGAATATATGTCAACTCTATTGTGACATTGGTGACCACTCCGTGGGCTATCCAGATGAGACCAGGAACATCCATGAGATTGAAATTTTGAGATTCTGAAAGCAAGTCTTGAAGAATTTGACTTTGATTCTTCTGCTGGATTCTCAACCGAATGCACAAGAAACAGTTGTTTAGGTTGGCCTTAATAGCCCACTGTTCTTTCTTTTCAAGAGGTAACTGAAAGGATCCCTCAAGGCGCTCTTTAGATTTTTTCCATTTCAGCTCTGCGTCTTCAATGACGATGCTCTCATTTTCTGCCACAGCACTACCGGCTGACTCCATTTCACACAGAGGCTTCCATATTTTCTGATAATCCATGTATGTATTGTACCAATCCCGTGAGGAACAGAGGGCATATTTTGAAAAACACACAATTGGATTTTTAGTGTGATCCAAGCAAATCTCAAATTTTGGGTTCACTATAAGCAGCTGAACTGCTGGTACCAAAAGTCCTCGAACAGTATCTGTGCCTAACTGTACCTCGATATTTTGCCCCTGCTTCAGTTTCATCGACATTTCAAGGTAATGCTCCTCTATTTGATTGGGTATCTCCATCCTAGAGGCTGTTGGAGGAATTTGTATGTTTCTTCTAGATGCTTGTCTTGTTTGCACAGAGTTCATTTGCTCAATCACCTGGACCATGTACTGCCATTTTTCCTCTCTGATAGCTGACACCAGGTTTTTCCAAGACTCAGTGGGCACATGAGTTATGACAGAATTGGGTTGTTGCAGTTTAAGATCAGCGTGGATCCTGGGATTCGAAACAGAATATACCCTTCTCTTCCATCTCAGTACCATGCAATCGTCTTCCTCATTAAAACAAGGCTGATCCACTAACTGAAGATCTCTGTACATTATGCCAACTGTCCCTGGGAGGGCACTGCTGTTCAGTGGAAAGCTTATCCTGAAGTTGTTTCCAGTGGGCTTGGCTTCAACAATGTAAGCCACCTTTCTTGCGTTTTGACAGGACAGCTTTGAAGCAAGACTCAACTGATCAGATTTTTTCTGGCATGAAGACTGATTGGTGTTTTTCTGGGTAAAGTCAACGCAACACAGATCAATGTCATTTGGATTGTACTGGAGTTTAGTGTTGTCAAGCACAGAGTGAAGAAGCCTTTGCACAATGACATCTACATAGCGTCGAATTGGGGAGGAGGCCCAGGTGTAGCTGTCTAGCACCAAATCATAGTGCCCAAGTCGTGCAAGGTGTGCTGAGTTAGCACGCAATACGAGTGATTTGTTAAGGTGCTTCTTCATGTTATGGATAAGAGGAAGAAGGAGCGGATGAATGTCATCAGTTGTAATAAGGTCAACTATGCTGTGAATGTCTTCGTCCTGTGCAGCAATCTTAAGACTGTTCAAGACTGATGCCAATATGGGAAAGGATTCAGAATGATTGTTTTGTTGTATCAAACTTTCTGACACATGATCAAGCTGGGATGACAAATGGATGGACATTGGAAGCAAAGAGGCATTCTTGTCAACAAAATCACAAAGTACTTTTCTATTTGGTCTGTCCTGGCACCTCAGAGGAGTTAAGCTCCTGGTTTTATTGTCTGACAGAAGCCGATCAGCTACTGTGTGGTTGAACATGATCATCAGCTCCTCCACCAGCCTGTGAGATCGCCTTTTTCCAAGAACTGTGTCCTCATCAGGTGACTTGTAGCACCAGTCATCCTGTTTTCTATCTTTCACATGAATCTCAGCAAAGTGGCATGCTATGGCAAGACATCCCTCCAATGTGTGGAAGTCATTTCCGTCACCTGACCTTCTCAAGATTTCCTCAGCCTCTTCATATGAGAATCTCCTGTTGGAGCGAATCACTGATTTGAAAAAGGATCTTCTTTGTATGCGGTGTGTTTGCTTGTCCACTTTTGTCAACAGTGAAATACAGCGGCGCTCACAGCCAGGGAGTAAACTGAAGTCTTTGGTGGATAACTCATTTGGAAACATGTGTGTGGGTTCACCTTCCGAAATGTAGAATGATGTCCCTTGCTGTCTTGCGTATTTGTCCAGTTCACTGTCTTTAGCCACAAAGCTTGCAACATCAGCAATGTGAATGCCTATTTCGTAGCACTGGCCTAAATCCCTTACACTAATGGCATCATCAAGGTCTTGTGAAGTTGATGCATCTATGGTGAATGTCAGTAGCTCACGGAAATCTTCACGTCCCTTTGTAAATAAAGGAATCTTTTTGATTTTCTGCATTTCTTTCTGAACAGGTGGAGAAACTGTTCTTTTCAGTTGGTACTCTTTTTCAAGTACCTTCATTCCGTCCTCTAGTGAGGTAACTCTGGGAAGTACTTGGACAACAATCCCTAAGGGGTATGTGAAGCCTTCCCGCCACTTTAAAAATCTGACAACAAAGAGATTGTTCCTGCGGGCTTCCTCATTAATCTTGATGAATCTCTCTACTGACCAGTCTGTAGAATTTCTGACGGCGATGTGGTATGGTTTGTCTTTCCAAAATGGTGTGAATAGCTTAGGAATGCATATGTTGATTGGTGTCATCAGTTGATCATCATTGTTGTCAATAGTGCAGACAAACTCTTTGGACAAAGCGGAATGCTTAAGCACTTTAATCACTTTTCCCTGCGGAGGAGATGTCTCAGGGGTCAAAACTTCTACTGATACCACATCTCCAGAGAATGCTTGTCCCACATTCCTTCTGGCTTTAATCGCTATCTTCATGGTGGGATCATCATATGACACAGCATAGCCTGAATCGTACCTCTTCAAATATAACTCACACTTGTAAATGTTAGAGTTGTCCTGCAACATCATGCTTGAAGGAAGTCTGGAAGATTCACCTTCCTTCCTCAAATGCCTCACCAGGTTGTTGTCAAGATTGTCAGCCTGCAAGACAGGAAACAAGCCTTCCTCTGTTAACTGTATCTGAAGATCATTGTCTTCATTAAGAAGCTCTTTCAGTATGGGATCTTCAGTGATGTCTGGTATCTCTGAGGTGACTGATTCATCATCACTGCTGTCATCCTCCTCCGTTTTGATCATGTTTGAAAGCTCAAGCAGCTCTTGATCCAGACTGTCCAAAGTGAAATCCTGAGGATAAAAACTCCCATTGCAAATGCATTGCTTGTATGTACACACGACCTCAAAGTCTCCAGACACACGTGTACCCAAATGACTTGTAGAAAGTCAGGCAAGCATGAGCTCACGGAGAAAGACATCCGCGCAGACCTCTACAATCAGCTGTTGGGACTGAGCTCTGGTCCATGGCTGTGTTCAGGACACGCATGTCATTAAAGAATATCAAGAAAGGGCTGCTCTCAGTCAACTTCAAGCGTCGCCTTTGGTGTGCACAGTGGTTATTTATGATTACCTCTGAAACTGTTTTTTCTTCCTGTGAATGAAGGGGAAAGAACAATGTTTAAAGAATCATGAAGAGCGATGCTCCATTTAATTTCTAACAAGCCAACATGAAAAACAAGTTCAACTGTACCTTGCACGTTTTCTGCGTTCTCCACAGTGACAGCACGAGCCAAGTTCCACTGTTTCCTTCTGTTCCTTATTTTTCAAACACCTGTGACAAATAGAAGTGTCTATACCATTGCATCTATCTATCTCTCTATCTATCTATCCTATCTAAATCTATCTATCTATTGCACAGTATCGTATCTATCTATCTATGTTTGTTTGTTGTTGTATCTGATCATGTTGCTAAAAAGCAGCACAATGGACTCATTCTCGTCACTATGTTCTTTTACCATAACAGAGAAAAAAACAGTGACAACAGATGGCTATGCCAGTTTCATGTACTGCAAAAGTCTGCCTACATTCTTTATGTTGCTCTTTTACGCTGTCATGGATGTTAGGAGGATACAAAAAGCATCAAGAGGGCAGTCCAGGGACAAAAGCTCTGACACCAGCAATTGCAAAATCCGGGAGCATGACAAAAGTGGTCGCCATAATAAAACTACCTACTGCGCCAAGAGTATCAAAAAGGGGGGCCGGGTGGTCGCTGAATTGTGGAAGGCCAGTCCTGTTTGATAGGCCATTAAAAATACCTGTGTGACATACTTCGTATCGTAACATGCACCAATATGGACAAAATGGACATTTAGTCTGTATCTGTATTTTGCAAGTCTAAAGGTGACATTATTTTCCGCTCATTCCAGATGTAGTTTAAATTTTACTTATTCGGCAATTAATCATCGCTAACAAACACTAGAAGTCTAGTGTTTATTAACAACATTAACCTTGTAGCATTAGTGTGCTAAACCTAACAGAAGCAATTATTCGCCCACACGCCATATACAGACTCATCTATCAAAAGAATAGTTGCAAAAAAATAGTTGCACCCGAGAGGGAAATCAACCAACAGTGATGAATGGAACTTAGTGTAACAGGTTGGACATTGTGTGACATGCAAATGATTTAAGTTTCATTCAACGCTTCAGACAGCCGTGCATGTAATAATAAGCAAAGGATGGGGACTTATATCGCTGTCCCTGACTGACCCAACAGCCACAATTGTGAACATTCAGCGAACAGTGATCCATGGGTCATCCTGTTAGTGCCAGCACCATTGGCAGACAGCTGCACGACACAGGCCTGCATACCACTATGACGACTGCCCTTAACGCTACATCAACATCACCAAAGACTGCAGTGGTGTTGTGAGAATATTCAAGCTGCATGAGATGGATTATCGCAGGACACCTCTACAAATCCATGCCAATTTGTTTCTAGTATTTTTATTTTTTTTCCAGACAGCATTGCAATTCGACACTTTTTCTGTTTGAAACTATTCTTTTGATTATGAGTGTATATCCTGGCTGTGTAAATAATTTTTTGTCAAATAACCGTTGTATTTTAACAGCATATTGCTCAGGTAAGATTTTGTGTTACGGTTAGATGTGATGTTCTGTCACCATTTTAATGCACATTTGCTTGGACTGCAACAGTGAGCTCTGATTGGTCAGCCTCATCTTTAACACATACAATGCAAAAGAAATTAAGCTGGCTCCAATTAAAAAAGTGTGAACCGTGAAAGCCCATTTACAATATAAATGAGTTTATGGAAAATAAACATTCCATTGTGTTACCTGACTGCCATGTGAAAGAACACAGATTGATGCTTGGATCACAAGGTTGCCACTCCTCTGGCATCCACTCAGCACATCATAGACGATAGCAACAACACCATTCGATTTGTGCTGGATTGAACCAAGTGTCAAGTTCGTATTATCTAATAGGCATTCTCCTCTGAACATAGAAGAACAGTAGAGCATTTTTGGTTTGGGTGGGGAGGTACATGTTTCCTTTGGGCTTTGAGTGCATCACTTTTCCAAACATCGCAAATGGTTGGACACAAATCCCACAATTGCTGGTGTGGCCAGCGCGGTAGTTTTTTCATGAAGATTATTCGGCTCTGTTTGTACGCGGTGGTGGTGTTCTTCTGTCTGGTAGTAATGGAAGAGACGGGTTTCAAAAGAGTATGGTCCCATCCGAGCGCTTGTCTTCCCCCACGAGAGAAAAGCTTGGGTCCCATCTGCATGTGATCTCCAGCTAAAAACTACTTGGGTCTTTTTGCCTGCCAGGCCAAGAGCCATTAGTGCTTCATCCACTCTAGCATCTGAGAGGCCTCGTCAATAAAGATGTGACTGAAAGTAGTCGGGATGGAAGCTGCATGTCATGGAAGAATCGTGCCACTCCTGTAGTTGTTATGATGATTTTTGTTACATCCAGAGTCTCTCTGTCAGGGAACTCAAAACATAAGCCATTTTTGGATACATGGCAGTACTCTAGAGTGACAGGATCAGTTCTTAAGAGACTATTTTTATGTGATTTTATTCTTAAAGGCCTTAATTGATTATGTGGATTTAAACTACTTTGGAAATGATATTTAACATACAGATCTGAAGAGCTGCAATGCAAGAAAAAAAAAACTCATTAAACCTAACACCATTCCTATTCTCATTCTGATTCTGAATTTCTCTCTGGTTAAATCTAAAGAAAACTGTTAAATCAAGAAAAAAACATTAATGTACCTGTTCGTATGTGTACAGATCAATATTTTGTTGTTTGGGGCTTCATGGCAAGAGCCAGAGTAATCTTCGCAAGAGTGAAAGTTTTCCCGGGTTCCAAAAGGGCCCATATATCAGCAACGGTGCCCACGCTACTTCTGTGATCAGTAGCTTTTAAGATAAAAGTCCATGGCAGTTTGCTGCTTTTCATTTAGCTCTCCAGGAACTTGAATTAATTCTAACTGGGACACCGTTGTCACTCAGGTCAGGTAAGACCCTCTGAAGGTCTGGCAAGAGCATGTCAACAGCCTTGTGCATTTCACAGAACCACTTGCGGCTCCAACTGGAACTGGATCTCCATCTCAACTGTTTGATCACTCTTAAGATTCAGTTCAGTACAGCATCTGCTGGAGAGCTGCACATACACTTGTGCCTCTCCGACAGTATCTTTAAGAAATTCAGCCTCATAAACGACGCGTCGAAGCCCCACCTTCAGTGTTTGGCAGACCCACCAGGACTGATTGAACACATATCTTCAGCCATGTAGCCCCTCTGGTGTATCAGGAGTCAGGGAGTGGGGAGACAGGCATACAGCCAAAAAGCCTTCCTTCAAAGGCTATATTTTGCTCCAAAACGAGGCTCAAACAAGTAGTTCTTCAAAGACATCTTCCCCTCGCAGATTTAGCCTGCACACGTGTATTGAGACAGATATGAAAATCCAGGTTAAAAAGTTTTCCACTGATTAAACAGTTTTACTTTGATTACCTACATCAGCAAATGTTTTTTAGTCATATAAAGTGAATCATAATGACGGTGTTTTACTGCTTTCAGAAAATCTTTTCATCTACATATAGAGCCCTCAGAATAATCAACACCCTCCAAATGAGCAAAAAATAAGGCAGTTTGATCTTAGAACAAAAATAAAAAAACTGAGTGAAAGCTAAATTTCCATTGAATAAGTGCCAAAGTGCTCGTCCATGGACTGGGTGTAAATATGGGATTTGGGTGTAAATATGGGTGGAAAATGCAGGCCAAACACCCTTGAGAAGATCAAACACAACACAAGATGGGTTTGTACACATTCCAAAGCCACAGATGCAAATTACCAGTAACATTTGTCGCTAACTGTCATGAGAGTGTATCATAGTGTAGTATAGTAATATATATACACATACATACATTATATAAAACACAAACACCCATTCCCTCTATTGGGTCACTAATAAGTTGCTGTCTGGAGTAGGGCACAAGTATTTTGAAAAATGATCCAGTCGGGATATTTTGAATGTGGTGATTTGTATTTTTGGTAGATCATGATACTCCCACACTGATGGCCTAATGTAGCAAGTTTTACCACCAGTATAGTTAGAACAGTGGAATCTCCCAGTCACATTTTGATTTACAATGCAGGGGGACCAATTTCTCCTTCTATAGAAAGTACCTTCCCGTAGGTTTCATTCCAATCAACAAAGTTAACACAGCTTGCTTAATTTAAATTAATGAATAAAGTGGGCTTTATTAGGGCTTTGGGTCTAAATTCTGCAGGAAAGAGAGATTACTCCAGGCAGCAACAACTGATGAACAGAGCACTAATTATGAATGCATTCAGTCCAAGTGTGTGACATGTGTGGCCTGAAACTGAGACCTAGCTTTAATAGTCACAGTTCATCACATAGTACTGGCTCAACTCAAATTGACTCTGCTCACTTATTTGGTTTCCATTAGTTAACACTGGCACCTGATAACTATTTAAGTGATCATCTCCACTAGAGGTTTCAAGTGAGCTGAACTTACAAAAAAGTGATAAAAAAAATTGATTAATGATACGTAACTGGACAGAATGATCACTATCACCCTTGTGTCATTCTGAGCAATCAGTCTCGTCATCTAAATTTTATGTATGTATTTCTTAAACTCCCCTTTTCTCTTGCTGCCATCAGCCTCTTCTCAACAACAGTGTTTTTCAGTTTTATGCAGCAACGCTGTATTGATTAGCTACTGTCATATACTACCCCCTGGGCTAGCACCGGATGCACATAGATTCTGAAATGTGCCTGTTTTGTCTTGTGTAGCTCCTCCCTGGCTCCACCCAAAGCACACACCTACAGCTGATCATGGTTACATGCTTTTATATAACCCTTTCTTGGTTAAATTAGTTTGCAAAGTATCTGTGTTTCAAAACCTGAGTTCTGAGCTGTTTCTTGTTGGTTTATTCTTGCCTGTGTGTTATTCCTTGCCTTGGTCTCCTGATTACTTTTCTTGGCATATGTCTCTGATGTTGCCTGCCTGTTATCTGGATTGTAAGTACCACATACCCCTAATAAAACCACTGTGATTTATTGGTTTGCACATCATCAACCAAACACATGTGGATTTTTATAGCTTGGTAAAAATAAAGCCTGTTGTCCTTATAGCTACCGCCGACTGCTCCAGAAAAACATTCTCTGGAGTTTACATTTACATTTACATTAATGCATTTTTAGCAGACGCTCTTATCCAGAGCGACTTACAACCGTGCTTGCTTATGTGATCTGTTGGATAATATCCAGGTTAGTCGAGGAAGTTAAGAGCCTAAAACAATCACCAATGAGCTCAGACACCTGCCCGAACAGGGGGTCAGTGCTGGTTACCTAGAGAAAGGTTATTATAATGCAACACGAATATGCATTGAACAAAGGTCATTATAAGTGCAATACAAAAGGTTATAGCTTGCCACACAATACAACCAATGTGTTGGCATTCCTATGTTTTAGACCCTGGTAGCTGACTGCTTATCATAGGAAACCAATTCACATTTAGGTCAGAATAGTACTCCGCACTATTCTTCCTAATTAGCCCGATGCATAACTCTGCGTTATGAAGTGCCCTCCCAGCTGTCATATTAACCCAGTGAGGGCTGGTAAAGTACCGCTAATAGGACGGGCGGGGGACGAGTAACAGATGGACGAGAACGGGTCCGTGTTGTGCTGAATTCGGCACTCCTGCAAGGAGAAGCCCCCCTGTCGGAAGCGCGAGCGCCGTCTTTTCCTCAAAGCGGAGGTAATCCACTTTTACTTAACTTATATCGACAACAGGAACGAATCACGTTTCATTTCCATCAACAATGCAGTAAATCTGTTGTTTACATTATAGAAACACCACAGGCGCTCTAAACCACAGTAACTCTCAAATAATGATGAAGTATAATGTTGTCCACATACACACCGCTGCCCTGTTTATTCTACAACATCGACCACGTATACAACCAAACACGGTAACTATCGCTTGGCCACAACACACTGATTCAGTAACATTTAGCTAAGCTCGTCTGAAACGTGTGTGTAATTTCAATTTGGTAAGAAAAAACGGCTAACTGCTGCAAATGGACAAAAATACCGTTTTACTCGGTTTTGGGCACCAGAATTATTTTAGACTGAATTCTGTTCAGTGAGTCTTTAACATTCATAAACCCCGTAGAGTCACACCTAGCAGTGACAGTCGTGTTGTTTCCGTCACGCTAAATGATGCAGACACCATCCGCTTATCAGGCGTCTCCGCTGTAACTGCTGGCAGTTAATGCTAGCATGTTAGCATGACGGCGTTAGCTCGCGCAGGTTTCACTGGTTAGCCGGGCTTTTACTTTACCGACTGTCTCGAGACTCCCTACCTCGATAACCCCGCTGCACACCGATCACAGACTGTTAATGCGAGTACTCAAATGCTGAAATGAGCTGTCCATTCCTACTAGTAGCAGCGATACATTAACTAAAGTTACCTTAGCACCGTGCTTATCTGTTTAGCCGCTGAGGGGAAATTTAGCTAACTCCGTATCCATCTTAAAGCTCTTCTAAGCTCTAAGCCGCTTCTATCTTTCAAAAGCAGCGCCAAATATTTATTCTCGTTTTTAGGCCGGGTACAACTGAACGTTATCTCTATCGGTCCAGTTCTTTTGCTGGCTTCCATGGCTGCAGCACGCCTTGTTTCCCTGTCAATCTGTGTTAGATCTGGTGCTACCACCCGGGGTTGAATTGGGCGGGATCACTGACCAAAAAAAAAAAAAAAAAGCTGCGTCTGAAACCGCCTAATGCTGTACTACTTAGTAGGCATGAATGTGTAGTGTGTCCGAATCCGCAGTAGTCATAAAGCAGTAGGCGAAAGTTCCCCGGATGATGTACTGCTTCCGGTGAGATTTTCAAGTATGCAAGACCAGCACACTGTGCTATCCCATGATTCCACTAGAGCTGTGGAGGTGGCGAAAAGGCCATTTTACATGTTAATATGAATGAATGGCGGAACTTATACTGTGGTGGCGTGACGACGTTGGCAAGATGGCGGAGGAGGTATGTCCGAGGTTGCGTGGTCGCTACGTACTCGGATACTAAAAGAGCCTACTGTTTCACCGGTCGAGCAGTGTGCACTGGGTTCAACCTAGTACATGCTGACTAAGTAGGCGATTTCGGGCTAATAGATCAACTTCAACATATATAAAATGCTGCTGATATAAAACGGGCATTTTATGATCTAGTAAAATAAATGTATTACATCATACCCCTTTATATACCCATTAGTTTGCCAAATTAGTTTACAAAGTCTCTGAGTTTTTTACTGAGTTCTGAGCCATTTTTCTGTTGGGTTACCTTCCTTGTCTGGAATGCCCCTATTAGAAACACTCTGCAACTACAACCTTTCTTATCCCCCTCCTTACAGCTACATTAAGGGCCCGTTTTATCTGTAGTGAAAAACAATGTAAGTGGTTCAAAACTGAGTTGAGCTGTACCAAGTGATGGAAAAGTGCTATAAACGACTCCAGAATGTTTGATCAAAACTAAGATCTATAGGGGACACAATGTGACACAAACCCATAGCATAAAAAAGTATACATCATGCAGACATGACGTATATGTATTATGGTAGTGGATCTATAAGGTTGTGGTGGATTTGTAATATTGTTTTTCCAAGAGCTTGGAATGACCTGGAATCCCATTGTCCCACTAAATTTAGAATATTGGAGAAGACCTAGATCTAGTACCTAGATGTCAAAGGGTAAGTGCATAAAGTCAACATGTGCCAAGGTTTTGAGAATACCGTTTTTGTTTTTAGGTTCTATAAACTTCACTTAAAGACTACATTGACTTTCTTTACCAAGGGCTCTGGCAATTCTTGATGACATTGTGTATCACTGTTGTAAATTACAACATGCACCCAAAACAGAACTGAAGCTTTACCTTCTTATCAGTTTCTCTTGTTCCATTTCTTCTTGGTAGAGAAAGTGATGCATTTTCTTCTTGTAATTCTGGCGGGTGATTGATCCAGGTTCAGTGGTTTCTGTGCTCAGTTGTCTGTTTGTCTGCCGGTACCTATTTAGCAGCTGTCTCTCTGCCTCTGTCATCTCAAAGTATGGGACCATTTCTACAGTGCCTTCTTGCCAAACCTGCTCAGTGTATCGTACACTCTCTGTTTCTGTTGCACTGTAAGCTGAATCGATACTCTGTTGATATCTGTCATTGTCTTGAACTCTCTCCGGTGGCTGCTCCCCTACTGTAACTTTGAGTTTTTGCAACAGAACTGGTCTCATATCAAAGTCAAGCACAAGCCACTGTTCATAGAAGCCTGGGTGGTCAGATGTGAAGGACACTGTAATTTCGTACACTAGGAGAAAAATGGAAAGTTGTAATTATTGAGGAATCTGGTGAATTTTAAGGTACGAGTA
Organism: Prochilodus magdalenae; assembly: GCA_024036415.1. NCBI lineage: Eukaryota > Metazoa > Chordata > Actinopteri > Characiformes > Prochilodontidae > Prochilodus > Prochilodus magdalenae. The sequence continues at coordinate 237,717 of JAMWET010004900.1, read as the reverse complement.
CCAAGTCCAACTTGATTCAATAAACCTTTTAATGCATTACAGTGTGTAAAATATAAAACTGTATAATTGATGTTGATTTGCTACAGATGCTGCAACTAGTATGAATACCTTACCTTTTTGAGTGTTTGTTCCATCATGAGTGTCAAACCAAACGCCATTGGAGTAGGAGCGTTCGTCATGGATATCCTTACCAAGACTAAATGTTGCCCCTACGTCCTGCCTCATTAAAGCAACCACATATAAGGCCACCTGGAAGTCCACATAAAATATTATGCAATCATTAGCAATGTTAGACCTAGAGTATTGATGTAACTCATAACAGGGGTGCCCATTTCATGATACTTAGCAATATAAATGCAGTGCTGTGCAAACGCCCTTTATTCTAAGTCATGACTAAGTCAGGAAATATATTTGAGGAGATTAGATATCAGATGATCGACTTGCCTGTTAAAAATTGGTGGTAAAAAAGTTTAAAAAAGTGAAAGTTAATGAGAAAATGGGACTCTTAACATGTGTGAAAACCAGCAAAGCTGTCCCAATCAGAAAAGAATAAAAAAGTTCTTAAGGTACTTAAATCTTTGAGAGAGAGGAGAAAATCAAGCTCCATTCTTGGTTTAGACCTGAAATCACACTTTGTAGTTGATATTACTTGGGGGAAGAAATGCCCTTGTAGGTTTATTTATTGAAAAGAATGGAAAATAAAGGTAAAGGTAAAGAAGACACTAAATACAGGGAAAATATGTATTCAAGTATTTTTGGATAAATGTCTTCTCTAATATTTTCTGACAACTGAGTAACTTATTCTTGGCCATTTTGCTTGAAAATGAAATCAGTCAGGGGTGGTTATGGATTGTCACACAGTACTCAAAAAGAGTTGAATAAAAAAGGATTGATGAATAAACACCACTACATTCCAGTAAAATGCATGTATTTTATAGGGGGTACACTGATGCAATGCACGGTATTTAATTCATACAATGCTGGCCAAAATCACTGGATCAGGTATTAGGAAAAAAGTATAATATGGTCCATCAGCCTAAACTAAAACTTTACACACCTTTACATTTTAAATTTGATTTTGATCAATCAAAATGCTGCTGACAGTGGTGCATAAAAAGTTCAGCTAAAAATATATATTGTAATAAATATATATAGCGGTATTAAGGAACCAAGTCTGTGCTGTGGACTATGTACCTCTCCCTTTAGGGAGGTAGAAAATGAGTTTCACAGTTTGAGATGCTATACCAGTTAGTACCAGGTTAGTACAGCCTTCAGCAGATACCCAACTCGTATTAGTACAGGTATTGAACATTTGAGCCATTACTACTTTTTATACAAGAAAGAGCCAACCTTTGATTTAACTGTGAATTTCCATCTGTGTGATATGTCTTTCTGTCGTACAAAGATGTTGAGATCAGAGTCACAGCTAACAGATACGTCTGGGAGAGTCTCCTCAATCTAGGAACACAGAGATGAAGTTGTTTTAGAAATCACCAGGGTGGAATAACATTTCAGAGTCTGAAAGATGTTTGAAGGAACATTGTGAAAGTCAAGTAAGCACTGTTATTAGTACTTCAGTTCAATTTGTTGTTCATGTTCTATAGCTCCAGTTAGAACAGTAATATCAGGCATAAACTTAAATACTGCTAGAGAACAAATGTACGTACAATCGCCTCTTTGTTTGAGCTACGTCTATATTCCTCTAGTAGAGAGTCCTGGTATGACAGAAGGCCCTGCTCCTCTGCTGCACGCGCTTTTTTCCGTACTGCTTTGTGTCGACACCGCCATTCCTGGAGTTCCTCTACACTGTGTGCATCCATGCAGCTATCTCCATACTCACAAGTGGTGCTTCTGTTGGAACATTCACTTTTTGATTAGCTCACACACCAGCACACTGAGACTGAGATTTACACAATAGAAAGACACGGGTTCAGCTTGATTCATACCGTTCACACAGCTTGAAGACTTTTCCCTCTAGTGGTGGCTCACGGAACTTCCATGTGTATGATGAGTCTCCGAAAATCAGTTTCTTGTGTTTCACAGAGAAACAGTGATTCATAAATTCCTCATTTGACGGGAACTGGCATTTGCAGACATGACAGTAGTGCTGCCTCTCTCGCTCTCGCGATGCTGAACGCGAGCTAGCCCCAGAGCTCTGTGACTGCCGTCTCTGGGAAGCGTGGAGAAGATGTGAACGATCTAAACTTCCCTTGCTCTCTAACTTCCACACAGCCATCTCTATGTGACTATGGGCAAACCAGCAGCGATGAGCCCCATGCCAGCATGGCTCTCCATTCTCTACGTACCTACAGTACCTCCATCGCTGGATATTCCGCTTGGGCAGTGGCCTGATCTCATCATAGACCACCCTTTTCTTGTCCCCTTTCTGACAAAAGACCAGAATAGGACTCCAGCTATGTCCAGTGCAAGGTGTCCCTTGTTCTCTTAAGGTGATCTTTCGAGGACTGTCATGGAAGCAGTTCTTGCAGAGTTCTACAAATGTTCCTTGGAATTTAGAAAGGATCTCCTGCACCACTTCAACACAGCCTGGCGCTGGTGCCTGGTTTTCCTGATGTGTTGGAAAAGTAGAGCCATTGGGTAAAAGTTTGATGAGCTGAGTGAACTCAAGCTGTGCTTTCATCATGAAGTTCCACACTGCTGCTTCTTCTGTGCTTCTGGCATAAGCACATCGGTCCCCATGTAGTGTACATCCCTTCCCGTCAGTAAGATACTGGCAAACCTTATACCATGAAGGCCGTGGGAATTTTGGCCGTTGGGTCACTGGCCTCCATTTGCTTTTATTGCCCTTCTGTCTGGCCAGTAGAATGTTTCTTGGGCACTGGTGGGCAAGGGCCACAAGATCATATGAAATGTTAGTTTTTCCTTTACAGCACCTGCTACATCGTACACACAGATCATACGTCTCTTGTAATTTGCGTAGGTTATGGTTTGCAGAAGGTGGTTTGTTTTTTTTAGAGGCCATTGACCTATAAAACAAAACAAAAGAATCGTTATTAAATATGAGACATGTTGAATAATTTACCTGTAATCTTGGGACTCATATACCTGTGATATTTCATTTCAAATTATTCAGATTTTCTGTTTTATATCTATTCTATATCTAAAATCTATTTTATAATGGTAATTTTTTGCTTGTTTTTTGTTTATTGATAGTAAATATACTATCTTTCTAAATTTGAGGCCTGCATTTAGGACTGATTAATGCTTTCTCTTTTTAATAGCAGTTTATTATAGAACCTTATTTTAAATGGTTCTTGGTAAACGATTAATAAACATAGTAGTAACAACACATCAACATGACATTGTAGTAGCAGCACTGAAGTTTCTAAATACAGTACATGTCTTGGAGATGCTCTTAGAAGTTTCTTCTTAATCCTAACTCACACCCTGGCCCTAATCCCAACCATAACCTCAACCCAAATCTAAACTTTCACCCTGGCCCTAATACTGACCCTAACTTTAACCTTAACTCAAATCCAAACTCTCACCCTGGCCCTAAAACCTGACCCTAATTTTAACCTTAATCCAAATCCTAACCCTCACCCTGGCCATAATCCCAAAATCTAATCCTGATCTTGCCCCAAAATCCAAACACAAAATTTAATCTCAGCTCAAAGCATAACCCTAACTCTCACCCTGTCCCAAAACCTAATCCTAACTCTAACCCTGACCCCAGCCTTAACCTTAACATTAACCCTAGTCCTAGCCCTAACTAAAACCTAACTTAATTCAACCAATTTAAAGCTACAGAATGGTGCCATGTGATTGGTGACATTCACACATATAAACATGGACCCTCAAAACACAGTGAAGCACAAATAAATTCAGTATTATAAACACGTTTTATTTAAGCAGCTCGTTAAGAGTCTCTTGGTAATCCACTGAATGCCTGTAGATGCTGCACTGCTGCTATATCAGTGACATGTTTGGTGATGTGTTATTGAGAGTCTGCTGAGTGCTCATTTAATCTAAAAAAAAAAAAGGACCACTCAAAATAAAGTACCACCTGTTTCCAGTACTGTCCTCTTTGGAAGTGAGGAATATAAACATTAGTGTATAAATGGTTTTCTACCTCACGTATGATACAAAAGTGCATATGCATTCACTTCCTGTGCCATTTACATTCTCCGTTTATTTCTGACCACTAATCACTTTTTCAGAACTTCAAGGACTTTAAATGAAAAGGGAAACAGGATGTTAGGACGTATTCATGTCCAAAAACAAACAACTTTCTACAGACTTTCTACAGACTTCCTGTGCAAATACAAAGATAAAAACTTACCTCCTCCTCAGTCTAACAAAGATGTCCCTATAAAAACAACCTCCCTGTTCGTCTCCAGTTCTGTCGTCTGTGTCTCTGTAAACTATGCCGATCAGGAAGTGCTGATGTACTATTTATACTGTTTCCCCGCCCTGCTAACGTTGTGTACCGTCTAGTGACTCGGTCAGGACCGTCTTTGCTCTACATCTTTTGCAGTTTCCTGAGAACATCAGAGCCAGCACAGCGTTAAGTTTCAGTTTCACTTTTGTGGAAATGCAGCGGCAGTGCATACACACTGGCTCACGTGGTGTTGGCAAAAAAATAAGGTCCATAGGTTCACCTTACTTTAATCTGCAAAAGCCTGATCGGTTAATGTTCAACCTGCATCAAGCCCACTAACGGTGCCCATATAAAAGGCTTCTTTGTATGGTGATTATAAATGTGTGCTCACATCTCCACTCATAAGCTACAGTAGAAACAGCTGAAAATAACTAGCCATCACTGATGTCATCATTTTATGCTATTTGATTTGCTTTTAAGTTGCTAAACTTCACTTGCAAGAGGTACTTTAACTTGCACATGGCCATGCGTAATTAAACAGCAGGTGGATAAACTGGAATAACCACTTCCCGAATATGACGCTTGCACATCTTGTAAAGTGTATATAAAAATCATTGCTAGTGGATTAGGATCCTCAGCTGCAGCCCCAAATAGGCCTAAGTCACCATGCCCAATGCCAAACAGTAGAGGGGTATAAAGCCCTGACCAGCACCCCCCACTCCACCCAACCCAACCAACCGCCCCCCGCCCCCAACCCCCCGAACACTGGGATGTTCAGCAATGGAACTTTGTCCTCTGGAGTGACAGAGCTCCATTGAATGCATTTGGGATGATTTGAAGTGACATATGTGATCAGACCAATCATCCAGTATCAGCAAATGGCCTCATTAATGCTTTAATGGCTAAAAGAAATCAAATCCTCACAGCAATGTTTCAACATTTAATGTAAAGAGCAGATGTTGTAACTGCAGTAGAAGAGCACAAACTCCCTATTAAACCCTGCATGACCTAGCCTTTGGAGTTGCACCGTATCATTCACAAACTATCTTGTGTATCTATAGTGTTTGTAAAGGTGGGGCTGAACATCTGTGGAAAAAAAAAGCCAAAAGAGTGTGAAGGCAAGGCACCACCCAGAAGTCACCTGAGACAACACAACAGCGACTCTCCCGTTGCATGGGAGTGTTTAGGCTTTATCATCACAACCTTTGTCCAGGGTTTACCTTCTGAGCTGCTCCACTGTGGAAAGCATCAGCTGATGTGACAACAGGTCGTGATCTCATCAACTGCCATTCCAGGCCAGGTAACATACTTAAATAGTACATATATACATAATGTATTATGCCTTAGTGAGATACGACTGCTTCCTGCTTGAAGCCACTCTACTACTGGGAGTTCTACTTGTCCTGCATGTCACTGAGTGAATTCATTTTACAGGAAATGCAAAACTATAGAAATCCTGTTAAGATTCTTTCTGAACTAATTGAGGATCTTTCAAAAAAGAATGACAGTGCTTTTAGAAATTGATCACATTTCCCTTCTTTACCTCACCCCCTATCAAATACACAGGAAGATTATAGTCTACATTTGGTTATGATGGACAACATGTGATGTCTGAATCCAGTGTTTGCATAAAATGCTGCCTGCTGAGATTCTCCATCTGGCCAATTGCTGAAGCCAGCATCTATGCAGCCATAGATTTGCAAGAGCAGACATGGTCAGGAGAAAGAAAGGGTAGAAAAGACCTCCACTCTTTTAACTAGATGTTTTATTCGTGTGCATTTTAAAGCAGTTTAGGTTGTGTGATCATCTATTGTATATTACTTGAACAGTGGTTAATGAAATAACTAAAACTGCACAATATAAGGATAGGCTAGTGTAATATAACAATATCATTTTTTATTAATTAATGTAATAACTATTATTACAAATGCTGTTGATGAAAGAAGTGGCAAACAGAGAAACTGGAGTGTACAAATACTGTGCGATTAAATTAAATTAATTAATGTTAAATATTTAAATAAGTTGCAGCATTAAAAATATTATTAAAATAATAATGATAAGAAGAAGAAGAAGAGTAGGAAAAAATAAAGGCGTTTTTCCATGTATAATTTTTTTTTTCTGAGAGAACTAGGCCTGAGAGTCGAGCCCAAACGAATCGATTCCCCGATTCGAAGCATTTAGGAATTGAGATTCGACTCTATTGCATTTGTGTCAGGTGTCCTTTTATGCTGGTTTTGGGACTCGACACCTGAATCACTGTAGGAGTCGGCTCTACCGCTTGAATGAATCAGCCTAAACACACAGCTAAAGCGCCGGCAGTCAGCTATTAGCATCGCCTTGACGTAATACTGCCGTCTATGTTCAGTTTTAATGCTTCATTTGTATCTCTATCTTGATTGCCGAGCTCACATGAGCGTGGGTTTAAAAGGCTGTATGTTTTTGCTGTTTACTGTTGATTGATAAAGAAGAGTTCATTTCATCAGATTAGTTATGCAAGAGAAGGTTAAGGGGAAATGAAAGCTAAGCAGCAGAAAAGAACACTGAGTTTCGCTTCCTCATAGCCCTTTATTTATTTAATCTGACGACCAGCACACAAACACGTCCACACACCCTCCCCCCACACAGTCTATCGCTCTCAGCCACCATCTCTCAGGCTCTCTGAGGTGTCCTTATGCCCTGACACAGATAATTGTGCTAGCCAAATATCCATAACATTATACATATAACAGGCAGCGCTGGTGGCACTGTTAAAATAACATGAACGTTACCAGGAACAATAAATGATGATATATAAATATATAGACTGATATGTGCAATATTTATTGAGCTATAAATACAGAAGAAGTGTCGTCTAGAAACCGAGTTGTAGAGGTTCCTAAAGGTGTCCTGTGATAATCCATCCCATGCAGTTTGAATATTCTCACACAGATCCTGCACATTTTGTGGTAGGAGTGGAGGTGGAGTGACACCAGGCCTTCTGGAAATGTGACCTGTGGAAACAAAGCATTCGTTGGTCGTCTCCACCAAGACTAAAGCGGGACTCGTCAATGAAGATGACCTACTCCCATTCTGAGACACTCCATGACAGTCTGGCACGATCACCATTGCAGTCTTTGGTCTCATTGACGTGGTGTTAAGGGCAGCCGTCGTAACAGTCTGGGTCTATGTAGTCCGGGCCTGCGTCGTGCAGCCATCTGCCAATGGTGCTGGCATTAACAGGATGACTCATGGAGGGCATCACTGTCTGGCGAATTTCCATTTTACTTAAAGCTTTTGTGGTGTATTTGTTATACAATTATCCAGACACTCCCGTCTCAGTCAGCTTTTTTATAAACCTGTCTGACACCCGTATGTGTGGTTTTCCTTGTTGCAGCCTTGTGTCATGCCCTCATGATGGTATTTTCAGTATCTCTTGTCTGTGTTCCTAGATTATACATGTGCATAACTTATTATTAAAGGAGGGAATTTCACAGAATTCTCAAACGTTCTGCATAATTACTTCATGAAGTTGTATCACCAGTATTTAAGTTTCTCCACAGTGCCCGATTTCATATCCCAGTACTCTGGACGCTTGCTGACGCTCTAATGATTACATTTTTGTAAAAACCTGTTTGAGAAGTGAGTGTATTTGTTGATGTCTGTTGCTATGGGTGAGGTCTAGGTTTTGTTAGTAAATTGGGATGGGTACTTTCACACATCATTACTGTCACACAAAAAGCCTTGTACTTCCCGTTTTGACAGATTTTGTTTTTCGCGATTTGGAACCTGCAAATATCTTTGACATTATTCAACATTTTTAGAATAATTGGACCAGTAGAAACCTGGATAAATACCTGGGAATTAATGTTATGATCTCTTCCATTGTGTTTTTTATTCTCTGACTAAACTGTTTGTTTAGTCAGAGATATTGTTAAAGTTGCCATATAATGACACTGGTACGGTTTGGTACATAGAACTGACATACCTGAACCCCAAAACTTACGTACACCAACGTTCCCTACCCTTTTCAAAGAATTGCTGATTGGCATGGTTGACACCCTGCTTTAAATGCTGGCCTTCTCTACACCAGCTTCCCAATCAAATGTTCCTTTCCACCTTAAATACTATAGCTTGTACAGGTGCCAGGATGTAGCTGTGTCACAATTTAAGCTGGAACGAAAAATTCCATGACAAGCTGGCTCCAGCTTTAACAGGATCCTGAACAACTTAAATCCAGAGTTGTTTGTTTGCTCTGCACATTTTACTCTGGACAGTTTGTCAAACCTTGGACAATATGGAGCAGTTTACTCAGCGTTTACCATAAAGAGACTGAAGAGAGGAACAGCTCCACCTTTTTTTAGCATTACAACCCCAACAGCAGCCTGTAAGCAGCAGCTCTGCTGTGTGATTGTATCCATGTTTGCTGGTTGAAGCTGATTGTCTTAAATTGAGAGTTTCATAGTGAGGAACAACTTAGAGCAGATCTAATTATTCATGAGCTCACCTCATTTAATTCTAGAGCCAAATTGTAGGGTATAAACAAATTGTAAATGGTATAAAACCTTCTTTACTCCAACCAGGGGGCAATTTAAAGTATTGAATAAACTCATCCTCTGGCCTTTGAAACGTTAACACATTAAAACTTCAATTGGCAGGAACAGTGTGGACATTGATAAGCAATTCTAAATAGATCAGCTACATCAGTTTTCTGATTCTTATATCAGTCGGTTTGCTCTTTAGAAATATTGATATGGTCCGTTCATTTATTCATGTCTTTGTTTTTACACATCACAAATAATTTTCAATTAAAAAAAAAAATCACATCAGAGCCAAAAATGACAGAGACATGTTTATATGAAGCTGCTACGCTTCTAGTTTATTGTTTTGTATGGTCTTCAGCATTCGGTTACGGCCGTATTGCTTTGGCACGCTGATAAACTGGGTTAATCACCCATGAATTTTCATTCTCTACCAATGTGAGCTTCAGTACTCCAGAAAGTGCAGTGTAAATGTGAATACCAAGTTGAATATTTGTGAAGTTAAGATATGTAGAAGGACATTATTAGATGTTTTGATCTTGCTTTCTGTGGGAAATGAGACGGTATGGTGAGTGAGAATCTGATGACCTCTTTAAGACAGAGTGGCTTTAAAAAGTGACATTTGTTTTTTTTTTCCAAACCCAAACTCCATTGGTTGGGACGTATAAGGAGGCAGGCCTTGGGAAGCTGGTGCATGTCTTTAGCCAGAGAGATCAATCTGCAGCTCCTTATTCCTGCGTACCTCTGCTGCATGCAGCTCCTGTAGAGAAAGCAATTCAGAGATCACTGATGCTTAACGCATCCATATCCAGCAACAATATTTAGTATGATCAGGAAAATGCCAGATCATCAAAAGAATAGCTGCACCCAGAATGAAGTGTCAGACTGCCATGCCATTTGGAAGGAGGATAAAGGTTACCAGCTACAATAAATGATTGATAAGACTGATATTTATTGAGCTCCTGGAGGGCATCACTGCTCGCTGAAGGTCCACAATCGTGGCTGGTGGGTCAGTCAGGTACAGTGATAAGGCCTGTTCTTGCTAACATCAGATGAGTGGCCAAGCATGAAACTTGAATCACTCAAATCATGTTTCACAATGTCAAACCTACCCACCAAGTTTTATTCCTGTCAGCTGATTCCCTCTTCTATTTGTGCAATTATTCTTTTGATGTTGAGTTAGTATATATATATATATATATATATATATATATATATATATATACACATTAGTAGGGTTACTCTACTGATTCATACCATGTGTATTAAAATAATTATCCCTGATATATTGTAAGCCTAAGTAAGTAAATAAACCTTAACTGTTTAAGCTAAGGCCTAAAAGTAGGTGGCTGTACTACACTGCTTGTAGAAAGTACTAATATTGAGATATAAAGCATCTAAAATATGAAACAGATGTAGAGATAAAGATGTAAAACAGTTAAAACCTGATAAACAGAGACTTACTTTTTCTCTCAGGCGCTGCTTTAGAGCGCTGAGACGGGCCGAGCGGTTCTCATTGCTCACTTCCATTTTGTGGATGAGCTTCTCCTCTGCCATCTTGCTGTAGTTGTTGTTGACCTCCTGGGCTTTGTTCAGAACTTCTTTCTCATGCTCCCGCTTCTCAGCCAGCTGCTTTAGGATCAGCTTCTCCTGACTCTGTGGCCAGATGGAGAGAGAGAGATGCACTCATGTTCTAGACCAACATTTTCTCACAGAATTTGTGAACATTTAACTTTACAAATCACAGCATAAGTGCTGGGGTTTGTGAAATATGCTATGTCCACCTAATCCAGCCGTTACTTCCAAAGCTTCCCTTATTTCTAGCCGCTCATTGATGTACAAACAGTACAAACAGCTTTCCTCACCCTTCTCCTTTCCTCAGCAGCCTCCAGTTTCTTCTGCAGCTCTCCCAGTGAGGGCTCCCTCTTGTGACCTGCCAGAGACAGGCTCTGGGGTCGGTCCGGTGACAGGTCAGTGGGGCTCTTCAGGATGACCTCAAAGGCCTGGCCAGAGGTTCGCTTATTCAGGGACTTCACCTCCATATCTGCCAACAAATGCACCAAAGAATGACAAAGCGTGAGAGGAATTAACCGTAGCATTCCAGAGGTTTGTATGATGTATAGCATGTTGAAAATAATCAATCTAGTGTCAGTGTTAGTCATTAGTCACTGGTAAACAAGCACTATGATTGATTTAAAGAACCTTTCAGAATTAGACATGTAATGAAATATTGTGTAGCCCAGCGTTACACCCCTCAGCCTCTTGGGTTTGACAGAATTCAAGATTTTCACCTATATGTCATACAAGCATTGTGAATCACCCCCCACCCAGCCCCCCACCAGTAAAATAGACTTTTATGGCCAATCCTAGAGGCTAATGTGTAGGCATGATGTACAAGCATCCATGCCACAAAGGGAGTTCCTAGTTTTTAAAGTAGAGTAGAGCTACTGCGAAGTTTTTAATTGTACATGTGTACAACTAAAAATACAATATACACTAGAATGGTTGTATATGACATTTCAGGCCCACTACAAATTAGTGACCCCATCTGAGACCTGAGTACAGACCACAGACCACGGGCCACTGGTGGTCTGCAGCCCACAGGTTGAGAAACCCTGCTCTAGACATTACCTTTGCACTATTCCATTTATACAACATGTGCGGTAATGGTCAATAAATGTATTCATTAATTCATTCATTTATTCATTTATGGCCAGAGCGTCTCAGTAAACATTCCTTCAGGGTTCAGTGTTTAACCTGACAAAACATAGCAAACCACTATTTGAATGGCGGCATGTTTAAACACTCTGGTGTGTTGCGCAAGCATTGCAACTGTGGCAGCTGAGAATTTTTGGAGCCTAATTTGAAAAAAAAAAAATGTACTATGAAATAATTACAACAAACATGTTTTCTAGCATCTTATTAGATATTATTACACATAATTATATTATTATTACTTATTACATTTAGAATCCATTGTGTGCACTGCCTTTTATATACACATAACTTCTGACTGGGTAACACCTCAGACACACCCATCCATCAAACGAGAGAAAATGTACCTCAAAGCTAGGTGCACACTGTTTTGCGCTGTTTCACTGTAACATGCCATTCAACTCAGAAACCATTGTAAAATGGTAGCCATTGTCTGTAGGATGCTACCACTCAGTCTGTATTGTCTGTAAATACAGCCTGACTATATGACCATTTTCACTTTCATAATGTGCAGGTAATAATGTAACAGGGTTTTTTCTACCTCTGCAGTAGCACAGTGATTCAGGGGAGACATGTCCCAGTTCAATCATGATTTGCAAGTAAGCAAGTGCTCTCTGTTAGACCTATATACTGTCAGGCACTAAGCAGTAAGTCTGCTGTAACATCACATATAGCTTCACATACCCTCAAACAGGCCGAGAGTTTGGGGATGAGGCTTGGAGTGCAGACAGGAGCAGATAAGAGACAGCACTGACATCTCCATCAGCTTCTCAGAGTAGGCTGGAAAAAAGATAATGAAAGGGTCAACACAGAAGTTAAGGACATTCTGTCTAGAGAACCGGAAAGACACTTAAAACATAGTTTACCACAGACGGTAATTCAGATACGTCTCCCAGTACCTGGTAATAGTACAGAAAACCTAATGGCACTATCATTAATGGTTAAAGACTGTATTCCGCAGATATGGATTAAATGTTGCCTAGTTTTTATCTGTTTTCATTTGTAAAATCACTTCCTGAGTAACCTGAGCATCCTTCATGGATACCGAATTAGGTTTCTAGATAAAGGCTAGCGCAAAGAGAGAGAGAGACTGGACAGTAAAAGGAGTGACTGGACACTGATCTTATCTATTATTCAGTTACATTCATTTTCTCCTTGTCCACTCAAATCCAGCCTGCCACTGCAGTGCAAAGAAAATGGAGCGCATGACCACACAGTGTCTCAAACCTGTTTACGTCCACTTTCGAAATGCTTACCAAAATGCTAAATTACAACATAATTTCATAACAGTATTGCTGTGTAAGCATCAGGGATGATATAACATGCGCTTCCTGTCACCAGGCTGCGGTGGACTTATCTTTAAGTGTCACAGCAGAAGCATCCAATCAGAACTAACTCTGGATCCTCACATGACCTGACTTCTAAATTATTGATTGCTCCTCACAAGCTGAGAGCACAATCCCATGTGTATATCTGTTCTGGGGGGAAATGCATGACTGAAAGTCTATTTCAATTAGGAGAAAGAAAGAAAGAAAGAAAAGACGAAAGGAAGAAAGAAAGAAAGAAAGATTTATCTTGTTGTATTATATATGTGTATTCATAAGGGAGAATTTCAGATCAGTATTTATGAACCATATTCTTTTTATACATGTGTGGCAGCAAATGGGTAAAGTCTATTACTAGTTTATTACTCCTACTGTAATGAATGCCCACTATGACTCCCAGGAGCAATGCAATACAAGGGCGAGCTGAGACGAGTCTGTGTTATTTATCATCCTCAGCTTTGTGGAAAGGTGACTTTGCAGGATAGTTGAGGCTGCAAAGAGAGCCCAAGGGCTGATGTTGCCATAATACACTATGATAATATTCTCTCAGGTCTTATTTCATATCACTGCAGTTCGAACAAAGCTATGAATCTACGATTTTAATGTTTTTTTTTAGATAATATGAAAATACATGGTGTGTACATTTCATGATGAATAGGCCAACAGAAACGGCCCCAAATGGCTTGGATAAATGTCTGGTTCAGTGGGCTTACATTAAAAGTAAAGATGTTTTTTCTTCTGCTGTAAAGGTATCATTTAGAAGATTGAGGTTTTGTTCTGACAGTAGTGATATCCAGTGCATTAGCGTGCTAGTTACCGGTACCAAAGAAAAAGAAATGTAAATATTTCACGAACACATGATGGAAATAACCACCAAATAAGACAAATCCAATAAAGTACAATTTAAGTGTTAGTTTTTTGAAGAATTAGCTATTATGAAATGACACTGTAGATTCCCTTCTGACACTTTAGCCAGTGATGCTCTTAAAATGGAGACAAAGCGAGTTCTTTGGAGCAAAGTCATAGAAGAACAATTATTGTCACTCCCTAAAGAACATTTGAACCACAAAGATTTCTATTGGTAAATAAACCTGGCCTAGTCTAGTCTAGAATGAGACTGTTGTACAAAATTATTTGACTTATTTCTAAATGATCTAGGTAGAGAAATGGCCTCACTCGGGCAAATCATGTTACTTGTTTCGAGACTGCTAAGCCAGTTCGAAGTTAATTGCCAATAGAACGACACACACAGTTTCACTACTTAAGGCAAGCAGAAATGTATAGGAAATCAGCAGAATCTTATATTCTTACTCCAGTCTCATAATGTGGAATATTACATACAGCATATACAGAATGTTGACCAGATGATAAAAATGATTTAACCACCCAGGATATCTTGTTTTGCCAACTGTAAGGTTCTGTTGGATCTAAATGTGGTTATTATACAGCTCCAAATAATCCCTCTTGCCACTTCCTCCTTCCTTAAAGCATGTAGGCTTCGTCTGCTTCCACTTTCAGACTGCATTCATTCAGGCCTCTTTGCAGACCTGTAGGCAGGGGTCTATAACACAGCTACAGAATCGACTATAAAATCGCTGGATGCATTTCAGCACGCGCCTCATAACTGGAGATGTAATGAGATTCAGTTTTTATGAGATGCAGCTGCAGAATAAATTCTCAGATGAGTCTCTCTGGAGGCAGGTTGAGTGGGTGGCATTCCTAGCGAGCCTGCATTTTGTGTTGGTGTGATCTGAGAGAACTGCTCTTTTCTTTGTCATGACTCAAATCCAGGGTGCACACCCAAGCCCATATGCACCCCTCCGAATGGGCATGGGAGGAGGCAGATGGTCCTGTCCCAGAAAATTGCAACGCAAACATGCTGCCTGCCGCACTGCTACCCTCTAACTGAACCTGCGCTTTTTTTTATAGCATAAAATCTGCAGTGGTGAGTAGGCATCGGTGCTGTCACGCCATGGGCTGCTAGCACACCAGGCGATCAGAACATAATGACTAGCCTCATAATGTGCAGAAAATAGGCCTGTTCATCTATTAAACTGGTCATTCTCCTAGCTTTCAGGACTGCACAGCTAAAACCTATTCAGGCAGTTCACTGATACCGTGTCCAGCTAGACTCAAAACAAACAGGACATGCCTATATTTTCCATTTATCCAAATACACATTATAATACAGACTGAGAGGTTACAGAACACTGACTGGTGATGCAGCATCCTTTCCAGAAGCATCTGCCAAGCCCTCTAGCAGTGTAGCTGTTGAATCCCTGCCCAGGAGAAAGAGGCTATTTTGGGCCTTACCTGATACAGTGCTTGCCATGATGCAGCTGGATTTGGTCAGATGAAGGACAGAAGAGTAAAGAGAATGAAAAAGAGAGAGGATGTGAAAGAAGCAAAGGCTGAAAAGGAAAGAGAAAAGGTGTCTCAGAGCTCAGTGCCGAGCTGTTGTTCTTTCCTGGCTGGAGGAGGATGGTGGAGAGAGGTATGCAGCGGGATACAGAGAGAGGGAGGGGAGACTGAGGGGTAGAGAGAGAGAGAGAGAGAGAGAGAGAGAGAGAAGAGGAGGAGGAGGAAAGAGAGAGGGGGTGGGGGGATTGGATGAGGTAGGATGTAGGGGACAGAGGGAAGCAATTACTGTGACAATGCAGTTGAGTATTATTGGATATGTAACTGAAGACAGACAGGAATAAGACTGAGGGAGCGCCGGGCTGATACCTCAGAGACAAAGAGCAGATGTGCTGCTTATGTGAGCTAGAACCTGTAGAGTAGAAATGGCAGGTGAACTTCTCGCCATGGGTCATAATGGAATATCTTTCCCAGCAGAGAGCTGCAAACAGTGGGCACCGCCATCTACATTTAATCATATCTAGGTTTCACTGTCCAGGACAAACCACATACGAATCCACAAAATCAATGAGATGGACATGTTGCAGTTGTACAGTAAGAGCTGCCATCTCATCTCATTCCAGGACACACTGTCAGTGTTTTAAGGTGCACGGATGTTTGTCCGACTTTGTCCGTTGTGGTGCTGCCTAATAATGTTGTAGAACTCAATCCAGTCTCTGTCTTGTCATGTTAACTCAGTATTGTTTTGGGGGGTCATGAGGATTCGAATGTTTGTTCTTGAGACCTGCCCAGTGTGATGCTTAGATCTGGGCCAAATGGACACCTTTTATATCACTACTGAATATCAACAACATCCTCTAACAGTATTAAACAGTCCTTTCTCTCCATGGTTGAGGATCTAATTGATCTTTCCCTGATTGTTCAGCTGTCCAGGTCTTGGTCTGAACCAAGTAACCCTTTCGTTGTACACAGGAACGGGTTTGGATCCCGGGACATTTTGGGTCTAGGAATGGATTTGTTTTCCTGGACAGACAACCAAAATCTTACATGAGTAGCAAACGTAGCTACAGTGAAATATGAACGTTAGAGTTTCTTCTGTTAGTGATGTTGTATACATGAATATACGTTTTCAGAAACATCTTAAAACTGTAGCCCTTGAATTTAATTTTCAAGGACAATATTCATGTTCACTTTTTTCCATCCTGTGTTGTTCTGCAGGCTTGTTCTCCATAGACAGATTTAGAAGTTAGTCTACACCTCTTATTCTAAGCAGTCCAAATTTCAAGCCTTTTCAAAATTTTCAAACTCCACCAGCTAAACATCACACTAACTAATCTATAAGCTGCAAGCAACTGTGTCTGCAGAAACAATAAAAAAAAAAATCACCATGGCACTTTAACACATTGAACTATTTCATCTCAGTAGTCAATGCTCTTGGACATGTTTTTCATCAAGCATTGAATTGGAGAAAAAGAAACCTTCCTGCTAAAAACATTTAGTACATTCATTTCTTCCTGGGTATCATATTTCACCTCCTGCCTCCACCACAACCGCATTCCAAGCTCAGAGACTCTCCCTGATAACCTCTCTTGATAACAGGATAAAATTATGTTAGATTTTCCAGCTCAGAGTGGATTTTAATAAAAATGAGTCTGCTGTTCTCTAAAAGACAAAACACCCTAACAGCCCACTATGATCAGCTGCACAGATCTGGGATGTGCTTCAGGCCCAACCACCAGCTTCTAAAGCGTAGTTGCGTAATCCCAGTTTTCATGCACAATTTATGTTCTTTCAGGAGTTGCGTGCAAGGGGGCTTGAGTTGTCATGCTGCTCTGCATAAGGAAGCCATGCGTTAAAAGCTAGCTCAGGTCACCTGCCTTTGCTATTACATCTACAGCAACTGTTTAAGTAGAGTTACATAGAGTAATGTAGAGTTTATGTGAAGTTAGCATGACATAAAAATGTACTTTCAGATACGTGTTGATCCGAGGGTTTGGAAGGGTTGTGGGTAAGAAATCTTTGAGGGTGATGGTGTTTTACAAGGCCTTTACAGGGTTCTATTAAAGCTTGAAGTGGTCTCCCATGCCAAGTACAATATATCAAAGCCTAAAGGCTTAACGCTGCCAAGAGACCTACCTCAAAGATTTCCTTACTTACCCCACAACCCTTCCAAACCCTCGGATCAACACGTATCTGAAAGTACATTTTTATGTCATGCTAACGTCACATAAACTCTACATTACTCTATGTAACTCTACTTAAACAGTTGCTGTAGATGTAATAGCAAAGGCAGGTGACCTGAGCTAGCTTTTAACGCATGGCTTCCTTATGCAGAGCAGCATGACAACTCAAGCCCCCTTGCACGCAACTCCTGAAAGAACATAAATTGTGCATGAAAACTGGGATTACGTAACTACGCTTTAGAAGCTGGTGGTTGGGCCTGAAGCACATCCCAGATCTGTGCAGCTG
Organism: Prochilodus magdalenae; assembly: GCA_024036415.1. Classification (NCBI taxonomy): domain Eukaryota; kingdom Metazoa; phylum Chordata; class Actinopteri; order Characiformes; family Prochilodontidae; genus Prochilodus; species Prochilodus magdalenae. Next base: position 219,991 of record JAMWET010004900.1, on the reverse strand, counting down.
ATCATAGTGGGCTGTTAGGGTATTTTGTCTTTTAGAGAACAGCAGAATTATTTTTATTAAAATCCACTCTGAGCTGGAAAATCTAACATAATTTTATCCTGTTATCAAGAGAGGTTATCAGGGAGAGTCTCTGAGCTTGGAATGCGGTTGTGGTGGAGGCAGGAGGTGAAATATGATACCCAGGAAGAAATGAATGTACTAAAATGTTTTTAGCAGGAAGTTTTCTTTTTCTCCAATTCAATGCTTGATGAAAAACATGTCCAAGAGCATTGACTACTAAGATGAAATAGTTCAATGTGTTAAAGTGCCATGGTGATTTTTTTTTTATTGTTGCTTGCAGCTTATAGATTAGTTAGTGTAATGTTTAGCTGGTGGAGTTTGAAAATTTTGAAAAGGCTTGAAATTTGGACTGCTTAGAATAAGAGGCCTAGACTAACTTCTAAATGTGTCTATGGAGAACAAGCCTGCAGAACAACACAGGATGGAAAAAAGTGAACATGAACATTGTCCTTGAAAATTAAATTCAAGGGCTACAGTTTTAAGATGTTTCTGAAAACGTATATTTATGTATACAACATCACTAACAGAAGAAACTCTAACGTTCATATTTCACTGTAGCTACGTTTGCTACTCGTGTAAGCTTTTGGTTGTCTGTCCAGGAAAACAAATCCATTCCTAGACCCAAAATGTCCCGGGATCCAAACCCGTTCCTGTGTACAACGAAAGGGTTAATTGGTTCAGACCAAGACGAGACTGGGACAGCTGAACAATCAGGGAAAGATCAATTAGATCCTCAACCATGGAGAGAAAGGACTGTTTAATACTGTTAGAGGATGTTGTTGATATTCAGTAGTGATATAAAAGGTGTCCATTTGGCCCAGATCTAAGCATCACACTGGGCAGGCCTCAAGAACAAACATTCGAATCCTCATGACCCCCCAAGACAATACTGAGTTAACATGACAAGACAGAGACTGGATTGAGTTCTACAACATTATTAGGCAGCACCACAACGGACAAAGTCGGACAAACATCCGTGCACCTTAAGACACTGACAGTGTGTCCTGGAATGAGATGAGATGGCAGCTCTTACTGTACAACTGCAACATGTCCATCTCATTGATTTTGTGGATTCGTATGTGGTTTGTCCTGGACAGTGAAACCTAGATCTGATTAAATGTAGATGGCGGTGCCCACTGTTTGCAGCCTCTCTGCTGGGAAAGATATTCCATTATGACCCATGGCGAGAAGTTCACCTGCCCATTTCTACTCTACAGGTTCTAGCTCACATAAGCAGCACATCTGCTCTTTTGTCTCTGAGGTATCAGCCCGGCGCTCCCTCAGTCTTATTCCCTGTCTGTCTTCAGTTACATATCCAATAATACTCAACTGCATTGTCACAGTAATTGCTTCCCTCTGTCCCCTACATCCCTACCTCATCCCATTCCCCCCACCCCCTCTCTCTTTCCTCACTCCTCCTCTTCTCTCTCTCTCTCTCTCTCTCTCTCTCTCTCTCTACCCCTCAGTCTCCCCTCCCTCTCTCTGTATCCCGCGCTGCATACCTCTCTCCACCATCCTCCTCCAGCCAGGAAAGAACAACAGCTCGGCACTGAGCTCTGAGACACCTTTTCTCTTTCCTTTTTCAGCCTTTGCTTCTTTCACATCCTCTCTCTTTTTTCATTCTCTTTACTCTTTCTGTCCTTCATCTGACCAAATCCAGCTGCATCATGGCAAGCACTGTATCAGGTAAGGCCCAAAATAGCCTCTTTCTCCTGGGCAGGGATTCAAACAGCTACACTGCTAGAGGGCTTGGCAGATGCTTCTGGAAAGGATGCTGCATCACCAGTCAGTGTTCTGTAACCTCTCAGTCTGTATTATAATGTGTATTTGGATAAATGGAAAATATAGGGCATGTCCTGTTTGTTTTGAGTCTAGCTGGGACACGGTATCAGTGAACTGCCTGAATAGGTTTTAGCTGTGCAGTCCTGAAAGCTAGGAGAATTACCAGTTTAATAGATGAACAGGCCTATTTTCTGCACATTATGAGGCTAGTCATTATGTTCTGATCGCCTGGTGTGCTAGCAGCCCATGGCGTGACAGCACCGATGCCTACTCACCAACTGCAGATTTTATGCTATAAAAAAAAGCGCAGGTTCAGTTAGAGGGTAGCAGTGCGGCAGGCAGCATGTTTGCGTTGCAATTTTCTGGGACAGGACCCATCTGCCTCCTCCCATGCCCATTCGGAGGGGTGCATATGGGCTTGGGTGTGCACCCTGGATTTGAGTCATGGACAAAGAAAAGAGCCAGTTCTCTCAGATCACACCAACACAAAATGCAGGGCTCGCTAGGAATGCCACCCACTCCACCTGCCTCCAGAGAGGACTCATCTGAGAATTTATTCTGCAGCTGCATCTCATAAAAAAACTGATCTCATTACATCTTCAGTTATGAGGCGCGTGCTGAAATGCATCCAGCGATTTTTTATAGTCGATTCTGTAGCTGTGTTATAGACCCCTGCCTACAGGTCTGCAAAGAGGCCTGAATGAATGCAGTCTGAAAGTGGAAGCAGACGAAGCCTACATGCTTTAAGGAAGGAGGAAGTGGCAAGAGGGATTATTTGGAGCTGTATAATAACCACATTTAGATCCAACAGAACCTTACAGTCGGCCAAAACAAGATATCCTGGGTGGTTAAATCATTTTTATATCATCTGGTCAACATTCTGTATATGCTGTATGTAATATTCCACATTATGAGACTGGAGTAAGAATATAAGATTCTGCTGATTTCCTATACATTTCTGCTTGCCTTAAGTAGTGAAACTGTGTGTGTCGTTCTATGTGGCAATTAACTTCGAACTGGCTTTAGCAGTCTCGAAAACAAGTAACATGATTTGCCCTGAGTGAGGCCATTTCTCTACCTAGATTCATTTAGAAATAAGTCAAATAATTTTGTACAACAGTCTCATTCTAGACTAGACTAGGCCAGGTTTATTTACCAATAGAAATCTTTGTGGTTCAAATGTTCTTTAGGGCAGTGACACATAATTGTTCTTCTATGACTTTGCTCCAAAGAACTCGCTTTGTCTCCATTTTTAAGAGCATCACTGGCTAAAGTGTCAGAAGGGAATCTTTACAGTGTTTTTTTTTTTTTTTTCATTTCATAATAGCTAATTCTTTCAAAAAACTAACACTAAATTGTACTTTATTGGATTTGTCTTTATTTGGTGGTTATTTCCATCATGTGTTTCCGTGAAATATTTCCATTTCTTTTTCTTTGGTACCGGTAAACTAGCACGCTAATGCACTGGATAATCACTACTGTCAGAACAAAAACCTCAATCTTCTAAATGATACCTTTTGACAGCAGAAGAAAAAAAACATCTTTTACTTTTTAATGTAAGCCCACTGAACCAGACATTTATCCAAGCCATTTGGGCCGTTTTACTGTTGGCCTATTCATCATGCAAATTTACCCAACATGTATTTTCATATTATCTAAAAAAAAAACATTTAAAATCGTAGATTCATAGCTTTGTTCGAACTGCAGTGATATGAAATAAGACCTGAGAGAATATTATCATAGTGTATTTATGGCAACATCAGCCCTTGGGCTCTCTTTGCAGCCTCAACTATCCTGCAAAGTCACCTTTCACAAAGCTGAGGATGATAAATAACACAGACTCTCTCCAGCTCGCCCTTGTATTGCATTGCTCCTGGGGAGTCATAGTGGGCATTCATTTACAGTAGGAGTATAAACTAGTAATAGACTTTACCCATTGCTGCCACACATGTATTAAAAAGAATATGGTTTCATAAATACTGATCTGAAATTCTCCCTTATGAAATACACATATATAATACAAACAAGATAAATCTTTCTTTCTTTCTTTCTTCCTTTCGTCTTTTCTTTCTTTCTTTCTTTCTCCTAATTGAAATAGACTTTCAGTCATTGCCATTTCCCCCCAGAACAGATATAACACATGGGATTGTGCTCTCAGCTTGTGAGAGCAATCAATTAATTTAGAAGTCAGGTCATGTGAGGATCCAGAGTTAGTTTCTGAATTTGGATGCTTCTGCTGTGACACTTAAAGATAAGTCCACCGCAGCCTGGTGATCAGGAAGCGCATTGTTTATATCATCCCTGATTGCTTACACAGCAATACTGTTATGAAAAATTATGTTGTAATTTAGCATTTTGGTAAGCATTTCGAAAGTGGACGTAAACAGGTTTTGAGACACTGTGTGGTCATGCGCTCCATTTTCTTTGCACTGCAGTGGCAGGCTGGATTTGAGTGGACAAGGAGAAAATGGAATGTAACCTGAATAATAGATAAGATCAGTGTCCAGTCACTCCTTTTTACTGTCCAGTCTCTCTCTCTCTTTGCGCTAGCCTTTATCTAGAAACCTAATTCGGTATCCATGAAGATGCTTCAGGTTACTCAGGCAAGTGATTTTACAAAATGAAAACAGATAAAAACTAGGCAACACATTTTAATCCATATCTGCGGAATACAGTCTTTAACCATTAATGATAGTGCCATTAGGTTTTTCTGTACTATTACCAGGTACTGGGAGACGTATCTGAATTACCGTCTGTGGTAAACTATGTTTAAGTGTCTTTCCGGTTCTCTAGACAGAATGTCCTTAACTTCTGTGTTGACCCTTTCATTATCTTTTTCCAGCCTACTCTGAAGAAGCTGATGGAGATGTCAGTGCTGTCTCTTATCTGTGCTCCTGTCTGCACTCCAAGCCTCATCCCCAAACTCTCGGCCTGTTTGAGGGTATGTTGAAGCTATATGTGATGTTACAGCAGACTTACTGCTTAGTGCCTGACAGTATATAGGTTCTAACAGAGAGCACTTGCTTACTTGCAAATCAGATTGAACTGGACAGGACATGTCTCCCCTGAATCACTGTGCTACTGCAGGAGGTAGAAAAACTGAGGGAACGTTACATTTATTACCTGCAACATTATGAAAGTGAAAATGGTTCCATATAGTCAGGCTGTATTTACAGACAATACAGACTGAGTGGTAGCATCCTACAGACAATGGCTACCATTTTACAATGGTTTCTGAGTTGAATGGCATGTTACAGTGAAACAGCGCAAAACAGTGTGCACCTAGCTTTGAGGTACATTTTCTCTCTTTTGATGGATGGGTGTGTCTGAGGTGTTACCCAATCAGAAGTGATGTGTACATAAAAGGCAGTGCACACAATGGATTTTAAATGTAATAAGTTATAATAATATAATGATGTGTAATAATATCTAATAAGATGCTAGAAAACATGTTTGTTGTAATTATTTCATAGTACAATTTTTTTTTTCAAATTAGGCTCCAAAAATTCTCAGCTGCCACAGTTGCAAAGCTTGCGCAACACACCAGTGTTTAAACATGCTGCCATTTAAATAGTGGTTTGCTATGTTTTGTCAGGTTAAACACTGAACCCTGAAGGAATGTTTACTGAGATGCTCTGGCCGTGAATGAATTAATGAATGAATTAAATAATGAATGAATACATTTATTGACCATTACCGCACATGTTGTACAAATGGAATAGTGCAAAGGTAATGTCTAGAGCAGGGTTTCATCCTCAACCTTGTGGGTTTTTTTTCTGCAGACCACCCAGTGGCCCGTGGTCTTATGTGGTCTGTACTCAGGTCTCAGGTGGGGGCAACTAAGTTGTAGTGAGCCTGAAAATGTCATATACAAACCATTCTAGTGTATATTGTATTTTCAGTTGTACACATGTACAATAAAAACTTCGCAGTAGCTCTACTCTACTTTAAAAAAACTAGAAACTCCCTTCTGTGGGCATGGATGCTTTGTACATCATGCCTACCACATTAGCCTCTAGGATTGGCCATTAACGTCTTTTCGAGTGGGGGGGGGCGGGGGGGGGGGGGATTCACAATGCTTGTATGGAATATAGGTGAAAATCTTGAATTCTGTCAAACCCAAGAGGCTGAGGGGTGTAACGCTGGGCTACACAATATTTCATTACATGTCTAATTCTGAAAGGCTTCTTTAAATCAATCATAGTGCTTGTTTACCAGTGCTCTAATGACTAACACTGACACTAGATTGATTATTTTTCAACATGCTATACATCATACAAACCTCTGGAATGCTACGGTTAATTCCTCTCCACTTTGTCATTCTTTGGTGCATTTGATTGGCAGATATGAAGGATGAGTCCCTGAATAAGCGAACCTCTGGCCAGGCCTTTGAGGTCATCCTGAAGAGCCCAACTGACCCTGTCACCGGACCGGACCCCAGAGCCTGTCTCTGCAGGTCACAAGAGGGAGCCCTCACTGGGAGAGCTGCAGAAAAGAAACTGGAGGCTGCTGAGGAAAGGAGAAGGGTGAGGAAAAGCTGTTTGTTACTGTTTGTACTACCATCAATGAGCGGCTTAGAAAATAAGGGACAGCTTTGGAGGAAGTAACGGCTGGATTAAGGTGGACATTAGCATATTTCACAAACCCCAGCACTTATGCTGTGATTGATTATGTAAAGTTATATGTTCACAAATTCTGTGAGAAAATTGTTGGTCTAGAACATGAGGTGCATCTCTCTCTCTCCATCTGGCCACAGAGTCAGGAGAAGCTGATCCTAAAAGCAGCTGGCTTGAAGAAGCGGGAGCATGAGAAAGAGGTTCTGAACAAAGCCCAGGAGGTCAACAACAACTACAGCAAGATGGCAGAGGAGAAGCTCATCCACAAAATGGAAGTGAGCAATGAGAATCGCTCGGCCCGTCTCAGCGCTCTAAAGCAGCGCCTGAGAGAAAAAGTAAGTCTCTGTTTATCAGGTTATCAGGTTTATCAACTGCTTTATATCTTTATCTCTACATCTGTGTCATATTTTAGATGCTTTATATCTCAATATTAGTACTTTCTACAAGCAGTGTAGTACAGCCACCTACTTTTAGGCCTTAGGTAAACAGTTAAGGTTTATTTACTTACTTAGGCTTACAATATATCAGGGATAATTCTTTTAATACATGTGGTATGAATCAGTAGAGTAACCCTATTAACCCTATTAATGTATATATATATATATACGCCATATATTAATATATATATATATATACTAACTCAACATCAAAAGAATAATTGCACAAATAGAAGAGGGAATCAGCTGACAGGAATAAAACTTGGTGGGTAGGTTTGACATTGTGAAACATGATTTGAGTGATTCAAGTTTCATGCTTGGCCACTCATCTGATGTTAGCAAGAACAGGCCTTATCACTGTAACCTGACTGCCACACCAGCCACGATTGTGGACCTTTCAGCGGAGCAGTGATGCCCTCCAGGAGCTCAATAAATATCATGTCTTATCAAATCATTTTATTGTAGCTGGTAACCTTTATCCTCCTTCCAAAGGGCATGGGCAGTCTGACAACTTCCATTCTGGGTGCAGCTATTCTTTTGATGATCTCGGCATTTTCCTGATCATACTAAATATTGTTGCTGGATTATGGTATGCGTTAAGCATCAGTGATCTCTGGAATTGCTTTATCTACAGGAGCTGCATGCAAGCAGAGGTACGCAGAGGGAATAAGGAGCTGCAGATTGATCTCTCTGGCTAAAGACATGCACCAGCTTCCCAAGGCCTGCACTGCCTTATACGTCCCAAACCAAATGGAGTTTGGGTTTGGACTAAAAGAAAAACAAATGTCACCTTTTTTAAAGCCACTCTGTCTTAAAGAGAGTCATCAGATTCTCACTCACGCATAACCGTCTCATTTCCCACAGAAAGCCTCGGTTCCAAGATCCAAAAAACATCTAATAATGTCCTTCTACATATCTTAACTTTCAACAAATATTCAACTTCGGTATTTCACATTTACACTGCACTTTTCCTGTGCAGTACTGAAGCTCACATTGGTAGAGAATGAAAATTCATGGGTGATTAACCCAGTTTTATCAGCGTGCCAAAGCAATACGGCCGTAAACGAATGCTGAAAAGACCCATACAAAAACAATAAACTAGAAGCGTAGCAGGCTTCAATATAAACAAGTCTCCCTGTCATTTTTGGCTCTGATGTGATTTTTTTTTTTTAATTGAAAATCTTGTGATGTGTTTTGTAAAAACAAAAGACATGATAAATGAACGGACCATATCAATATTTCTAAAGCGCAAAAACCGACTGATATAGAAAGAATCAGAAAACTGATGTAGCTGATCTATTTAGAATTGCTTAATCAATGTCCACACTGTTCGCTGCCAATTGAAGTTTTAATGTGTTTAACGTTTCAAAAGGCCAGAGGATGAGTTTATTCAATACTTTAAATTGCCCCTGGTTGAAAAAAAAAGAAAAAAAAAAAGAGTAAAGAAGGTTTTTATACCCATTTACAATTTGTTTATACCCTAGCCAATTTTGCTCTAGAATTAAAAATGAGGTGAGCTCATGAATAATTAGATCTGCTCTAAGTTGTTCCTCACTATGAAACTCTCAATTTAAGGACGAAGCAGCTTCAACCAGCAAACGATGGATACAATCACACAGAGCAGAGCTGCTACTTACAGGCTGCTGTTGGGGTTGTAATGCTAAAAAAGGTGGAGCTGCTCCTCTCTTCAGTCTCTTTATGGGTAAACCTGAGTAAACTGCTCCATATTGTCCAAGGTTTGACAAACTGTCCAGAGTAAAATGTGCAGAGCAAACAAAACAACTCTGGATTTAAGTTGTTCAGGATCCTGTTAAGAGCTGTGAGCCAGCTTGTCATGGAATTTTTCGTTCCAGCTTAAATGTGAAATAACAACACAGCTACATCCTGGCACCTGTACAAGCTATAGCATTATAAGGTGGAAATAGGAACATTTGATTGGGAAGGGCTGGTGTAGAGAAGGCCAGGCATTTAAGCAGGGTGTCAACCATGCCAATCAAGCAATTCTTGGAAAGGGTAGGGAACGTGGGTGTACGTAAGTTTTGGGGTTCAGGTATGTCAGTTCTATGTACCAAAACCGTATCCAGTGTCATTATATGGCAACTTTTAACAATATCTCTGACTAAACAAACAGTTTTAGTCAGAGAATAAAAAAACACAATGGAAGAGATCATAACATTAATTCCCAGGTATTTATCCAGGTTTCTACTGGTCCCAATTATTCTAAAAAATGTTGAATAATGTCAAAGATATTTGCAGGTTCCAAATCCTGCCAAAAAACAAAATCTGTCAAAACGGAAGTACAAGGGCTTTTTGTGTGACAGTTAATGATGTGTGAAAGTACCCATCCCAATTTACTAACAAAAACCTAGACCTCACCCCCATAGCAAACAGACATCAACAAATACACTCACTTCTCAAACAGGTTTTTTTACAAAAATGTAATCATTAGAGCGTCAGGCAAGCGTCCAGAGTACTGGATATGAAATCGGGCACTGTGGAGAAACTTAAATACTGGTGATACAACTTCATTTGAAGTAATTATGCAGAACGTTTGAGAATTCTGTGAAATTCCCTCCTTTAATAATAAGTTATGCACCATGTATAATCTAGGAACACAGACAAGAGATACTGAAAGATACCATCATGAGGGCATGACACAAGGCTTGCAACAAGGAAAACCACACATACGGGTTGTCAGACAGGTTTATAAAAAAAGCTGACTGAGGACGGGAGTGTCTGGATAATTGTATAACAAATACACCACAAAAGCTTTAAGTAAAATGGAAATTCGCCAGACAGTGATGCCCTCCATGGAGTCATCCTGTTAATGCCAGCACCATTGGCAGATGGCTGCACGACGCAGGCCCGGACTACATAGACCCAGACTGTTACGACGGCTGCCCTTACACCACGTCAATGAGACCAAAGACTGCAATGGTGATCGTGCCAGACTGTCATGGAGTGTCTCAGAATGGGAGTAGGTCATCTTCATTGACGAGTCCCGGCTTTTAGTCTTGGTGGAGACGACCAACGAATGCTTTGTTTCCACAGGTCACATTTCCAGAACGCCTGGTGTCCACTCCACCTCCACTCCTACCACAAAATCTGCAGGATCTGTGTGAGAACTATTCAAACTGCATGGGATGGATTTATCACAGGACACCTTTAGGACCCTCTACAACTCGGTTTCTAGACACACTTCTTCTGTATTTATAGCTCAATAAATATTGCACATATCAGTCTATATATTTATATATCATCATTTTATTGTTTCCTGGTAACGTTCATGTTATTTTAACAAGTGCCACCAGCGCTGCCTGTTATATGTATAATGTTATGGATATTTGGCTAGCACAGTTATCTGTGTCAGGGCATAAGAACACCTCAGAGAGCCTGAGAGATGGTGGCTGAGAGCGATAGACTGTGTGGGGGGAGGGTGTGTGGACGTGTTTGTGTGCTGGTCGTCAGATTAAATAAATAAAGGGCTATGAGGAAGCGAAACTCAGTGTTCTTTTCTGCTGCTTTAGCTTTCATTTCCCCTTAAACCTTCTCTTGCATAACTAATCTGATGAAATGAACTCTTCTTTATCATCAACAGTAAACAGCAAAAACATACAGCCTTTTAAACCCACGCTCATGTGAGGGCTCGGCAAATCAAAGATAGAGATACAAATGAAGCATTTTAAAACTGAACATAGACGGCAGTATTACGTCAAGGCGATGCTAATAGCTGACTGCCGGCGCTTTTAGCTGTGTGTTTTAGGCTGATTCATTCAAGCAGGTAGAGCCGACTCCTACAGTGATTCAGGTGTCGAGTCCCAAAACCAGCATAAAAGGACACCTGACACAAAATGCAATAGAGTCCGAATCTCAATTCCTAAATGCTTCGAATCGGGGAATCGATTCGTTTGGGCTCGACTCTCAGGCCTAGTTCTCTCAGAAAAAAAAAAATTATACATGGAAAAACGCCTTTATTTTTTCCTAACTCTTCTTCTTCTTCTTATCATTATTATTTTAATAATATTTTATAATGCTGCAAACTTATTAAATATTTGACATTATTAATTCAATTTAATCGCACAGTTATTTGTACACTCCAGTTTTTCTCTGTTTGCCACTTCTTTTCATCAACAGCATTTGTAATAATAGTTTATTACATTAATTAATAAAAAAATGATATTGTTATATTACAACTACTAGCCTATCCTTATATTGTGCAGTTTTTAGTTATTTCATTAACCACTGTTCAAGTAATATACAATAGATGATCACACAACCTAAACTGCTTTTAAAAATGCACACGAATAAAAACATCTAGTTTAAAAGAGTGGAGGTCTTTTCTACCCTTTCTTTCTCCTGACCATGTCTGCTCTTTGCAAATCTATGGCTGCATAGATGCTGGCTTCAGCAATTGGCCAGGATGGAGAATCTCAGCAGGCAGCATTTTATGCAAACACTGGATTCAGACCATCACATGTTTGTCCATCATAACCAAATGTAGACTATAATCTTCCTGTGTATTTGATAGGGGGTGAGGTAAAGAAGGGAAATGTGATCAATTTCCTGAATTGCACCCTGTCCATTCTCCTTTGAAAGATTCCTCAATTAGTTCAGAAAAGAATCTTAACAGGATTTTTTTTCTATAGTTTTGCATTTCCTGTAAAATGAATTCACTCAGTGACATGCAGGACAAAGTAGAACTCCCAGTAGTAGAGTGGCTTCAAGCCGGAAAGCAGTCGTATCTCACTAAGGCATAATACATTATGTATATATGTACTATTTAAAGTATGTTTACCTGGCCTGGAATGGCAGTTGATGAGATCACGACCTGTTGTCACATCAGCTGATGCTTTCCACAGTGGATCAGCTCAGAAGGTAAAACCCTGGACAAAGGTTGTGATGATAAAGCCTAAACACTCCCATGTCAACGGGAGAGTCGCTGTTGTGGTTGTCTCAGGTGACTTCTGGGTGGTGCCTTGCCTTCACACTCTTTTGGCTTTTTTTTTCCACAGATGTTCAGCCCCACCTTTACAAACAGCTATAAGATTACACAAGATAGTTTGTGAATGATACGGTGTCAACTCAAAAGGCTAGGTCATGCAGGGTTTAATAGGGAGTTTGTGCTCTTCTACTGCAGTTACAACAGTCTGCTCTTTACATTAAATGTTGAAACATTGCTGTGAGGATTTGATTTCTTTTTAGCCATTAAAGCATTAATGAGGCCATTTGCTGATACTGGATGAGTGGTCTGATCACATATGTCACTTCAAATCATCCCAATGCATTCAATGGAAGCTCTGGGTCACTCCAGAGGACAAAAGTCCATTGCTGAACATCCCAGTGTTCGGGGGTTGGGGGCGGGGGGCGGTTGTTGGGTTGGGTGGAGTGGGGGGTGCTGGTCCAGGGCTTTATACCCCTCTACTGTTTGGCATTGGGCATGGTGACTTAGGCCTATTTTGGGAGCTGCAGCTGAGGGATCCTAATCCACTAGCAATGATTTTTATATACACTTTACAAGCTGTGCAAGCGTCATATTCGGGAAGTGGTTATTCCAGTTTATCCACCTGCTGTTTAATTACGCATGGCCATGTGCAAGTTAAAGTACCTCTTGCAAGTGAAGTTTAGCAACTTAAAAGCAAATCAAATAGCATAAAATGATGACATCAGTGATTGCTTAGTTATTTCAGCTGTTTCTACTGTAGCTTATGAAGTGGAGATGTGAGCACAACATTTTATAATCACCATACAAAGAAGCCTTTTATATGGGCACCGTTAGTGGGCCTTGATGCAGGTTGAACCATTAACCGATCAGGCTTTTTGGCAGATTAAAGTAAGGTGAACCTATGGACCTTATTTTTTTTGCCAAACACTTCACTTGAGACAGTGGGTGGTATGCACTGCCCGCTGCTTGTCCACAAAAGAGGGGGGGGGGGAGGGGGGGGGGGGGGGGGGGGGGGGGGGGAAACTGAAACTTAACGCTGTGCTGGCTCTGATGTTCTCACAGGAAACTGCCAAAAGATGTAGAGCAAAGACCGGTCCTGACGCGAGTCACTGAGTACGGTACACAACGTTTTAGGCAGGTGCGGGAAACAGTGTTATACAATTGTAAGCATCCAGCACTTCCTGATCGGGCATAGGTTTAGCAGAGAGACAGTACAGACAGACAGAGCTGAGACGAACAGGGAGGTTTGTTTTTTTATAGGACATTCTATCTGTTCCGACTTAGATGAGGTAGGGTGAGTTTTTTTATCTTTGTATTGTTGGCATGTGGAAGTCGTTCTGGTAGAAAGTGCTGTAAGAAAAGTTGTGTTGTTTGTTGGACCATGAAATACGTCCTAACATCCTGTTTCCCTTTTCATTTAAAGTCGCCTTGAAGTTTTCTGAAAAAGTGGTGGTCTTGTAGTGGTCACGATCAATAAAACGGTAGAATGTAAATGGCCACAGGAAGTGAATGATATATGCACTTTTTATCATACGGTGAGGTTAGAAAACCATTTATACACTAATGTTTTTATATTCCTCACATTGCCAAAGCGGACAGTACTGGAAACAGGTGGTTACTGTTAAGTTTGAGTGGAAAAAACTCCTTTTTTTTTTTTTTTGAGTGATTAAATGAGCACGGTCAGCAGACTCTCGATAACACATCACCAAACATGATCACTGATATGTCAGCAGCAAGTGGCAGGTCCGTGTGCTTACGTGGCCATTCTCGTGGATTACCAAGATACTCTCTAACGAGCTGTTCTTAATTAAAACGCGTGTTTAATACTGAATTTTATTTGTGCGTGTGGCATCTAGTGTTTTTAGAGGGTCCCATGTTTTTTATATGTGTGTGAAATGTCAACAATCACATTGGCAACCATTCTGCTAGCTTTAAATTGGTTGAACTTAAGTTCTGGTGTTTTAGTTAGTGGCTAGGACTTAGGGTTAATGTTGTAGTAGAGTTAAGTGGCTGGGGTCTAGGGTTAGAGTTTAGGAATTAGGTTTTGGACAGGGTTGATTGAGTTAGGTGTTGAGTGTGCTCCTTTGTAGCTGAGATTAAATTTTTATAGTGTTTGGATTTTGCCCGGGCCAAGATCAGGATTAAGATTTTGGGATTATGGCCAGGTGTGAGGGTTAGGATTTGGATTAAGGTGTTAAAATTTATGGTGTGGTCGGTTTGTATAGCGGGCCAGGGTGAGAGTTTGGATTTGATTAAGTTAAAGTTAGGGTCATATAGGGCCAGGGGAAAGTTTAGATTTGGGTTGAGGTTATGGTTGGATTAGGGCCAGGGTTGAGTTAGGATTAAAGAAGAAACTTCTAAGATCATCTCCGAAGACATGTACTGGTATTTCAGAAACTTCTTGCTGCTATACAATGTCCATGTTGAATTGTGTTGTTACTACTATGTTTATTAATCGTTTACCAAGAACCATTTAAAATAAGGTTCTATAATAAACTGCTATTAAAAGAGGAAGGGGGGCTAATCAGTCCTAAATGCAGGCCTCAGAAGGCTAGAAAAGGGACCAACCAACAGGAACAATAAGACACAACAAAACATACAACACACCACAAATAAAACAACAAACACACAAAAAACAAAAACAACAAAACACCAAAAACAAAGACCAAAGGACACAACAAACACTCAAACAGAACGAAATATACACCACGAAGCACATAAGCAATAAAATCACATGATCATGGAAATAACTCACACTCACAAATGGCAAGAGAGTAGCAAAAACGAAGAACGAACAAAAAAACGAAAACACAAGAAAAGATTACGACCGAAACATTGCCAAGCAGAGCCTCACTCAACGGGACTCACACTAGAATCGAAGCAAAAATCAATACCACTCAAACAAAACAAGAAGCACAAAAAAATAAATGCAAGAAGACACAAGAAGGACGAACAACCGAAGGATCAAAGACAAACAAAAAGAATCACACAGAACCAGAAACGAAAGGGCAAGAAAGGCAAGACGGAAATCAAGATTGAAACAAACGCAAAATTCGACACATCACAAAAAAATCAAAACACAGACAGAACAACAACGAAACACAGAGAGCAGAGCACTTACTCGGAGACAAAAAAGACCGAACGGACAACAATCAACCGAAACCTCACAAGACGGACAAATAGATACGAAAACAAAAGCAACACTCAACAAAAAAAAAGCACTAAAGAAAAAACAAAAAAAACGAACATAACCATCACAAAGTCAAAACAATCACAAACAAAAAAAAACAACACAAACACACAAACAGCGAAACACGTCAAGTAAAAGCCAACAAGACACAATCAAACACACAAATCACACAAACAACAACAAAACACAAAAAAAGCAAGAAAACAAAGACAAACACAAACAAAAAACAAAGAACCCAAAAAAAAGACCAAAAAAACGCAAGCACACACAAACACAGCAAACCAAACAAAGGCGAAAAAAACAGCACAAAACAATCGAAAAACAAAACCAAAAAGAAGCGAGACACTCAGTCACTACAAGATGAACACACAAAATCAGGCAAACGAAGAGAAAAACAAAAAAAACAAAGACAAAAACAAACACGAAAAACCAAAAAAACAACCAACACAAAAAAATTTATTTAGAAAGATATTAGAAAGTATATTAGTTACTATCGAATGAATAAAAAACAAAGCAAAAAATTCCCAATTATTAAAATAGGATTTTAGCTATAGAATACAATTAAAAACAGAAAAAATCTGAATAATTTTGAATTGAAATATAAGGTATATAAGTCCCAAAGATTAGCCGGTAAATTATGCAAAAATGTCTAATATTTAATAACGATTCTTTTGTTTTTGTTGTATAGGTCAAAATGGCCTCTAAAAAAAACCAAACACAACCTTCTGGCAAACCATAACCTACCGCAAATTCCAAGAGACGTATGATCCTGTTTGTGTACGATGTAGCAGGTGCTGTAAAGGAAAAACGTAACAATTTCATATGATATGTGTGGCCCTTGCCCACCAGTGCCCAAGAAAATCGTTAACTGGCTCAGACAGAAGGGCAATAAAAAGCAAATGAGGCCAGCCAGTGGACCAACGGCCAAAATTCCCCACGGCCTTCATGGATATAAGCGTTTGCCAGTAACTTACTGACGGGGAAGGGATGTACACTACATGGGGACCCGATGTGCTTATGCCAGAAGCACAGAAGAAGCAGCCAGTGTTGAACTTCATGGGATGAAAGCACGAGCTTTGAGTTCACTCAGCTCATCAAACTTTTACCCAATGGCTATACTTTTTCCAACACACAAGGAAAACCCAGGCCACCAGCGCCAGGCTGTGGTTGAAGTGGTGCATCAGATCCTTTCAAAATGTCCAAGGAACATTTGTAGAACTCTGCAAGAACTGCTTCCATGACAGTCCTCGAAAGATCACCTTAAGAGAACATAGGGGACACCTTGCACTGGACATAGCTGGAAGTCCCTAATTCTGAGTCTTTTGTCAGAAAGGGGACAAAGAAAGGGTGTGGTCCTATGATGAGATCAGGCCACTGCCCAAGCGGGAATTATCCAGCGATGGAAGGTACTGTAGGTAAGCTAGAGAATGGAGAAGCCATGCTGGCATGGTGCTCATCGCTGCTGGTTTGCCCCATAGTCGAGATGAGGGGAGATGGCTGTGTGGAAGTTAGAAGAGCAAAGGGAAGTTTAGATCGTTCACCTCTTCTCCCACGCTTTCCCAGAGACGGGCAGTCATACAGAGCTATGGGGCTAGCTCGCGTTCAGAATCGCGGAGAGCGAGTGAGAGGCAGCGCCACTACTGTTGCATGTTCCTGCCAAATGCCAGTTCCCGTCAAATGAGGAATTCATGAATCACTTGTTTCCTCTGTGAAACACAAGAAACTTGATTGTTCGGAGACACTCATCATCAACATGACAGTTGCCGTGAAGCCACTCACTAGCGGGAACAAGTCTTTCAAGCTGTGTGAACGGTATGAATCAAAGCTTAGAACCCCGTGTCTTTCTATTGTTGTAAATCTCAGTCTCAGTGTGCTGGTGTGTGAGCTAATGGAAAAAAGTGAATGTTCCAACAGAAGCACCACTTGTGAGTATGGAGAATAGCTGCAATGTGATGCACACAGTGGTAGAGGAACTCCAGAATGGGCGGTGTCGACACAAGCAGCAGTACGGGAATCTCAAGCGCGTTGACAGCATGAGGAGCAAGGCCTTCTGTCATAACCAGGAACTCCTCTACTAAGGGAATATCTAAGACGTAGCTCAAACAAAAGCTAGAGGCGATTGTTACGATACCATTTGCTCTCCTAGCAGTATTTTAAGTTTAGGCCTGATATTACTGTTCTAAACTGGAGCTATAGAACATGAACAACAAATTGAACTGAAGTTACTAATAACAGTGCTTACCTTGACTTTCACAATGTTCCTTCAAACATCTTTCAGGACTCTGAATGTTATTCCACCCTGGGATTGTCTAAAAAAACAACTCATCTCTGTGTTCCTAGATTGAGGAGACTCTCCAGACGTATCCTGTTTAGCTGGTGACTCTGATCTCACTCACATCTTTGTACGACAGAAAGACATATCACCCAGATGGAAATTCACAGTTTAAATCAAAGGTTGGCTTCTTTCTTGTAGATAAAAGTTAGTAATGGCTCAAATGTTTCAATACCTGTTACTAATACGGAGTTGGGTATCTGCTGAAAGGCTGTACTAAACCTGTACTAAACTGGTTATAGCATCTCAAACTGTGAAACTCATTTTCTACATCCCTATCAAGGGAGAGGGTACATAGTCAACAGCACAGACGTTGGTTCCTTAATACCGCCCTATATATATTATTACAATATATATTTTTAGCTGAACTGTTTTTATGCACCACTGTCAGCAGCATTTGTTGATTGACTCAAAATCAAATTTAAAAATGTAAAGGTTGTGTAAAGTTTTAGTTTAGGCTGATGGACCATATTATACTTTTTTTCCTAATAACTGATCCAGTGATTTTGGCCAGCATTGTATGAATTAAATACCGTGCATTGACATCATTGTACCCTCCTATAAAATACATGCAATTTTACTGGAAGTAGTGGTGTTTATTCAGTCAATCCTTTTTTATTCAAATCTGTTTTGAGTACTACGTGTGTGACAATCCATACTCCAATCCCTGGACTGATTCAATTTTCAAGCAAAATGCCAAGAATAAGTTTACTCAGTTGTCAGAAAATATTAGAGAAGACATTTATCCAAAAATACGTTGAATACATATTTTTCCCTGTATTTAGTGTCTTCTTTACCCTTTACCTTTATTTTCCATTCTGGTCATATAAATAAAACCTACAATGGGCGTTTCTTCCCCAAGTAATATCAACTACACAAGTGTGTATTTAAGGTCCTAAACCAAAGGAAGGGAGCTTGATTTTCTCCTCTCTATCAATAGATTTAAGTTACCTTAAGGAACTTTTTTATTCTTTTCTGATTGGGACAGCTGTGCTGGTTTTCACCACCATGTTAAGAGTCCCATTTTCTCATTAACTTTCACTTTTTTTAAACTTTTTTACCACCAATTTTTAACAGGCAAGTCGATCATGTCTGATGATTAAATCTCCTCAATATATTTCCCTGACTTAGTCATGACTTAGAATAAAGGGGCGTTGTGCACAGCACTGCATTTATATTTGCTAAGTATATTCATGAAAATGGGCACCCCTGTTATGAGTTACATCAATTACTCTAGGTCTAGGCATTGCTAATGATTGCATATATATTTTATGTGGACTTCCAGAGTGGCCTTATATGTATGGTTGCTTTAATGAGGCAGGACGTTAGGGCGCAACATTTTAGTCTTGGTAAGGATATCCATGACGAAACGCTCCAACTTCCAATGGCGTTTGTCGTTTGTTTGACACTCATGATGGAAAACAAACACTCAAAAAAGGTAAGGTATTCATAATAGAAATTTACAACTTGCAAGCATCTGTAGCAAATCAACATCAATTATACAGTTTTTACATTTTACACATCCTGTAATGCAATTAAAAGGGTTTATTGAATCAAGTTGGACTTGGTACACTCGTACCTAAAATTCACCAGATTCCTCAATAATTACAACTTTTCCATTTTTCTCCTAGTTGTACGAAAATACAGTGTCCTTCAAACATCTGACCACCACCAAGGCCTTCTGAGAAACAGTGGCTAGTGCTTGGAGTTTGATATGAGACGCAGTTATGTTGCAAAAACCTCAAAAGTTAACAGTAGGGGAGCAGCCCACGGAAGAGAGTTCAAGAAATGAACAGCTATTCAACAGAGTATCGATTCAGCTTACAGTGCAACAGAAACAGGGAGTGTACGATACACTGAGCAGGTTTGGCAAGAAGGCACTGTAGAAATGGTCCCAGACGTTGAGGAGTGACAGAGGCAGAGAGGACAGCTGCTAAATAGGTACCGAGGCAGACAAACAGACAACTGAGCACAGAAACCACTGAACGCTGGATCAATTCACCCGCCAGAATACCAAGAAGAAAATGCATCACTTTCTTCTACCAAGAAGAAATGGAACAAGAGAAACTGATAAGAAGGTAAAGGCGTTCCGTTGCTGTTTTGGGTGCCATGTTGTTAATTTAACAACAGTGATACACAATGTCATCCAAGAATTGCCAGGCACCTTGGCTAAAGGAAAGTCAATGTAGGTCTTTAAGTGAAGTGTATAGAAAACCTAAAAAAACAAAAACGGTAATCTCAAAACCTTGGCACATGTGGGACTTTTATGCACTTACCCTTTGACATCTTAGCGTACTAGATCTAGGTTCTTCTCCAATATTCTAAAATTTAGTGGGTACAGATGGGATTCCAGGTCATTCCAAGCCTCTTGAAAAAACAATATTACAAAATCCACCACAACCTTATAGATTCCATTACCATAATATATATCGTCATGTCTGTCATGATGTATACTTTTTTATGCTATGGGTTTGTGTCACATTGTGTCCCCTATAGATCTTAGTTTTGATCAAACATTCTGGAGTCGTTTATAAGCTATGCTTTTTCCATCAATTGCGTACAGCTCAACTCAAGTTTTGAACCACGTACATTGTTTTTCACTACGGATAAAAAGGGCCCTTAATTGGTATGCTGTAAGGAAGGGGGATAAGACAAGGTTTGTAGTTTGCAGAGTGTTCTTTACTAGGGGCATTCCAGACAAGGAAGGTAAACCAACAGAAAAAAGTGGCTCAGAAAAAATCAGTAAACAAAAACCTCAGAGACTTTGTAAACTAATTTGGTAAACTAATGGGTATATAAAGGGGTATGATGTAATACATTTATTTTACTAGATCATAAAATGCCCGTTTTATATCAGCAGCATTTTATATATGTTGAAGTTGATCTATTAGCTTCCCCCGATAAGGATCTTCTCCTCTGGTAGTATCTATACGGACCAGAAAGTCTGTAGCTGCGCCCGAAATCGCTTACTTAGTCAGCATGTACTAGGTTGAATCCAGTGCGCACTGCTCGACCGGTGAAACAGTAGGCTCTTTTAGTAGCCGAGTACGTAGCAACCACGCAACCTCGAACATACCACCTCCGCAATCTTGCCAACGTCATGTGACGTAAGACGTCACGCCACCACAGTATAAGTTCCGCCATTCATTCATATTAACATGTAAAATGGCCTTTTCGCCACCTCCACAGCTCTAGTGGAACCATGGGATAGCACAGTGTGCTGTGCTTGCATACTTGAAAATCTCACCGGAAGCAGTACATCATCCGGGGAACTTTCGCCTACTGCTTTATGACTACTGCGGATTCGGACACACTACACATTCATGCCTACTAAGTAGTACAGCATTAGGCGGTTTCAGACGCAGCTTTTTTCTTTTTTTTTTGGTCAGTGATCCCGCCCAATTCAACCCCGGGTGGTAGCACCAGATCTAACACAGACTGACAGGGAAACAAGGCGTGCTGCAGCCATGGAAGCCAGCAAAAGAACTGGACCGATAGAGATAACGTTCAGTTGTACCCGGCCTAAAAACGAGAATAAATATTTGGCGCTGCTTTTGAAAGATAGAAGCGGCTTAGAGCTTAGAAGAGCTTTAAGATGGATACGGAGTTAGCTAAATTTCCCTTCAGCGGCTAAACACATAAGCACGGTGCTAAGCTAACTTTAGTTAATGTATCGCTGCTACTAGTAGGAATGGACAGCTCATTTCAGCATTTGAGTACTCGCATTAACAGTCTGTGGTCGGTGTGCAGGGGGTTATCGAGGTAGGGAGTCTTGAGACAGTCGGTAAAGTAAAAGCCCGGCTAACCAGTGAAACCTGCGCGAGCTAACGCCGTCATGCTAACATGCTAGCATTAACTGCCAGCAGTTACAGCGGAGACGCCTGATAAGCGGATGGTGTCTGCATCATTTAGCGTGACGGAACAACACGACTGTCACTGCAGGTGTGACTCTACGGGGTTTATGAATGTTAAAGACTCACTGAACAGAATTCAGTCTAAAATAATTCTGGTGCCCAAACCGAGTAACGGTATTTTTGTCCATTTGCAGCAGTTAGCCGTTTTTCTTACCAAATTGAAATTACACACACGTTTCAGACGAGCTAGCTAAAATGTTACTGAATCAGTGGTTGTGGCCAAGCGATAGTACCGTGTTTGGTTGTATACGTGGTCGATGTTGTAGAATAAACAGGCAGCGGTGTATGTGGACAACATTATACTTCATCATTATTTGAGTTACTGTGGTTTAGAGCGCCTGTTGGTGTTTCTATAATGTAAAACACAGATTTACTGCATTGTTGATCGAAATGAACGTGATTCGTTCCTGTTGTCGATATAAGTTAAGTAAAAGTGGATTACCTCCGCTTTGAGGAAAAGACGGCGCTCGCGCTTCCGACAGGGGGGCTTCTCCTTGCAGGAGTGCCGAATTCAGCACAACACGGACCCGTTCTCGTCCATCTGTTACTCGTCCCCCGCCCGTCCTATTAGCGGTACCTTACCAGCCCTCACTGGGTTAATATGACAGCTGGGAGGGCACTTCATAACCGAGTTCTGCATCGGGCTACTAGGAAGAATAGTGCGGTACTATTCTGACCTAAATGTGAATTGGTTTATATGATAAGCAGTCAGCTACCAGGGTCTAAAACATAGGAATCCAACACATTGTGTGTGTATTGTGTGGCAATTTTATAACCTTTTGTATTGCACTTATAATGACCTTTGTCAATGTATATTGTGTTGCACTTATAATAACCTTTCTCTAGGTACCAGCACTGACCCCCTGTTCGGGCAGTGTCTGAGCTCATGGTGAGTTTTAGGCTCTAAACTTCCTCGACTAACTGGAATATTATCCAACAGATCACTAAGCACGGTTGTAAGTCGCTCTGGATAAGAGCGTCTGCTAAATGCCTTAAATGTAAATGTAAATGTAAACTCCAGAGAATGTTTTTCTGGAGCAGTCAGCGGTAGCTATAAGGACAACAGGCTTTATTTTTACCAAGCTATAAAAATCCACATGTGTTGGTTGATGATGTGCAAACAATAAAATCACAGTGGTTTTATTAGGGGTATGTGGTACTTACAATCCAGATAACAGGCAGGCAACATCAGAGACATAGCCAAGAAAAGTAATCAGGAGACAAGGCAAGGAATAACACAGGCAAGATAAACCAACAAGAAACAGCTCAGAACTCAGGTTTGAAACACAGATACTTTGCAAACTAATTTAACCAAGAAAGGGTTATATAAAGCATGTAACCATGATCAGCTGTAGGTGTGTGCTTTGGGTGGAGCCAGGGAGGAGCTACACAAGACAAACAGGCACATTTCAGAATCTATGTGCATCCGGTGCTAGCCCAGGGGGTAGTATATGACAGTAGCTAATCAATACAGCGGTGCTGCATAAAACTGAAAAACACTGTGTTGAGAAGAGGCTGATGGCAGCAAGAGAAAAGGGGAGTTTAAGAAATACATAAAAATTTAGATGACGAGACTGATTGCTCAGAATGACACAAGGGTGATAGTGATCATTCTGTCCAGACGATCATTAATCAGTTTTTTTATCACTTTTTTGTAAGTTCAGCTCACTTGAAACCTCAGTGGAGATGATACCTAAAATAGTATCAGGTGCCAGGTTTAACTAATGGAAAACCAAAATAAGTGAGCAGAGTCAAGTTGAGTTGAGCCAGTACTATGTGATGAACTGTGACTATTAAAGCTAGGTCTTCAGTTCAGGCCACACATGTCACACCTTGGACTGAATGCATTCATAATTAGTGCTCTGTTCATCAGTGTTGCTGCTGGAGATCTCTCTTCCTGCAGAATTTAACCCTAATAAAGCCCACTTTATTCATCAAATTTAATTAAGCAAGCTGTGTTAACTTTGGATTGGAAATGAAACCTACAGGAAGGTACATTTTCTAGAAGGAAAATTGGTCCCCCTTATTGTAAATCAAAATGTGACTGGGAGATTCCACTGTTCTAACTATACTGGTGGTAAAACTGCTACATTAGGCCTTCAGTGTGGGAGTATCATATCTACCAAAAATACAAATACACATTCAAAATATCCCGACTGGATCATTTTTCAAAATACTTGTGTCTACTCCCAGACAGCAACTTAATTAGTGACCCAATAGAGGGAATGGGTGTTTTGTGTCTATATATATGTATGTATGTGTATATATATTATACTATATTACACTCTCAATACAGTTAGCGACAAATGTTACTTGTAATTTGCATCTTGTGGCTTTGGATGTGTACAAACCCATCTTGTGTTGTTTGATCTTCTCAAGGGTGTTTGGCATTTCCACCCATATTTACACCCAAATCCCATATTTACACCCAGTCATGGACGAGCACTTTGGCACTTATTCAATGGAAATTTAGCTTTCACTCAGTTTTTTATTTTTGTTCTAAGATCAAACTGCCTTATTTTTTGCTCATTTGGAGGGTGTTGATTATTCTGAAGGGCTCTATATGTAGATGAAAAGATTTTCTGAAAGCAGTAAAACACCGTCATTTATGATTCACTTTATATGACTAAAACATTTGCTGATGTAGGTAATCAAAGTAAACTGTTAATCAGTGGAAAACTTTTTAACCTGGATTTTCATATCTGTCTCAATACACGTGTGCAGGCTAAATCTGCGAGGGAAGATGTCTTTGAAGAACTACTTGTATGAGCCTCGTTTTGGAGCAAAATATGCCTTTGAAGGAAGGCTTTTTGGCTGTATGCCTGTCTCCCACTCCCTGACTCCTGATACACCAGAGGGCTACATGCTGAAGAGATGTGTTCAATCAGTCCTGGTGGGTCTGCCAAACACTGAAGGTGGGCTTCGACGCGTTTATGAGGCTGAATTTCTTAAAGATACTGTCGGAGAGGCACAAGTGTATGTGCAGCTCTCCAGCAGATGCTGTACTGAACTGAATCTTAAGAGTGATCAAACAGTTGAGATGGAGATCCAGTTCCAGTTGGACCGCAAGTGGTTCTGTGAAATGCACAAGGCTGTTGACATCTTGCCAGACCTTCAGAGGGTCTTACCTGACCTGAGTGACAACGGTGTCCCAGTTAGAATTAATTCAAGTCCTGGAGAGCTAAATGAAAAGCAGCAAACTGCCATGGACTTTATCTTAAAAGCTACTGATCACAGAAGTAGCGTGGCACCGTTGCTGATATATGGGCCTTTTGGAACCGGGAAAACTTTCACTCTTGCGAAGATTACTCTGGCTCTTGCCATGAAGCCCCAAAACAAAATATTGATCTGTACACATACGAACAGGTACATTAATGTTTTTTCTTGATTTAACAGTTTTCTTTAGATTTAACAGAGAAATTCAGAATCAGAATGAGAATAGAATGGTTAGGTTTAATGAGTTTTTTTTTCTTGCTTTGCAGCTCTGCTGATCTGTATGTTAAAGATCATTTCCACAGTAGTTTAACTCCACATCATCCATTCAGGCCTTTAAGAATAAAAGCACAGGAAATTAGTCTCTTAAGAACTGATCCTGTCACTCTAGAGTACTGCCATGTATCCAAAAATGGCTTATGTTTTGAGTTCCCTGACAGAGAGACTCTGGATGTAACAAAAATCATCATAACAACTACAGGAGTGGCACGATTCTTCCATGACATGCAGCTTCCATCCGACTACTTCAGTCACATCTTTATTGACGAGGCCTCTCAGATGCTAGAGTGTGAAGCACTAATGGCTCTTGGCCTGGCAGGCAAAAAGACCCAAGTAGTTTTAGCTGGAGATCACATGCAGATGGGACCCAAGCTTTTCTCTGTGGGGGAAGACAAGCGCTCGGACCATACTCTTTTGAACCGTCTCTTCCATTACTACCAGACAAAGAACACCACCACCGCTACAAACAGCCGAATAATCTTCAACGAAAACTACCGCTCCACACCAGCAATTGTGGGATTTGTGTCCACCCATTTCTATGTTGGGAAAAGTGATGCAATCAAAGCCAAAGGAAATGTACCTCCCCACCCAAACCAAAATGCTCTACTGTTCTTCTATGTCAGAGGAGAATGCCTATTAGATAATACGAACTTGACCTGGTTCAATCCAGCACAAATCGAATGTGTTGTTGCTGTCGTCTATGATGTGCTGAGTGGATGGCCAGAGGAGTGGCAACCTTGTGATCCAGCATCAATCTGTGTTCTTTCACATGGCAGTCAGGTAACACAATGGAATGTTATTTTCCATAAACTCATTTATATTGTAATGGGCTTTCACGGTTCACATTTTTAATTGGAGCCAGCTTAATTCTTTGCATTGTATGTGTTAAAGATGAGGCTGACCAATCAGAGCTCACTGTTGCAGTCCAAGCAAATGTGCATTAAAATGGTGACAGAACATCACATCTAACCGTAACACAAAACCTTACCTGAGCAATATGCTGTTAAAATGCAACTGTTAAAGAAATTATTTGACAAAAAAATTATTTACACAGCCAGGATATACACTCATAGTCAAAAGAATAGTTGCAAACAGAAAAAGTGTCGAATTGCATAGCTGTCTGGAAGCAAGCTAAAAATTACTAGAAACAATAAATAATGATAAATGTAGACTGATATGGGCAATATTTATTGAGCTACAAATTGGCATGGATTTGTAGAGGTGTCCTGCGATAATCCATCTCATGCAGCTTGAATATTCTCACAACACCACTGCAGTCTTTGGTAATGTTGATGTGGCGTTAAGGGCAGTCGTCATAGTGGTATGCAGGCCTGTGTCGTGCAGCTGTCTGCCAATGGTGCTGGCACTAACAGGATGACCCATGGGTCACTGTTCACTGAATGTTCACAATTGTGGCTGTTGGGTCAGTCAGGGACAGCGATAAGGCCCATCCTTGCTTATATTACATGCACGGCTGAGCGTGAAACTTAAATCATTTGCATGTCACACAATGTCAAACCTGTACACTAAGTTCCATTCCTGTTGGTTGATTCCCTCTGGGTGCAACTATTTTGCAACTATTCTTTTGATGATGAGTGTATATGGTGTGCAAATAATGCTTCTTTAGGTTAGCACTAATGCTACAAGGTTAATGTTGTTAATAAACACTAGACTTCTAGTGTTTATTAGCAATGATTAATTGCCGAATAAGAAGTCAAATTTGGACATCTGGTCAACGAACTACATCTGGAATAAGCGGAAAATAATGTCACCTTTAGACTTGCAAAATACAGATACAGACTAAATGTCCATTTTGTTCGTATTGGTGCATGTTAGATGGAATATGTCACAAGGTATTTAATGGCCTAACAGACTGCCTTCCACAATTCAGCCTTTTTGATCTCTTGGCAGTAGGTAGTTATAATGGCCACCACTTTTGTCATGTTTGCTGTTGTCAGAAGCTTTTGTCCCTGGACTGCCCTCTTGTGGATGTATTGCTTAAAATCCATGACAACGTAAAAGCAACATAAAGGATGTAGGCAGACTTTTGCAGTACATGAAACTGGCATATTTGTTTTTCGTATGTAAAAGAAGCATGATAAATGAGTCATTGCTTTAGAAATGATATAAACAAACAAACATATATATATATATATATATATATATATATGTAGATAGATAGATAGATAGATAGATAGATAGATAGATAGATGCAATGGTATAACACTTCTATTTGTCACAGGTGTTTGAAATAAGGAACAGACTGAAACAGTGGAACTTGCGTGCTGTCACTGTGGAGAACGCAGAAAACGTGCAAGGTACAGTTGAACTTGTTTTTCGTGTCGCTTTGTTAGAATTACATGAGCATGCTCTTCATGATTCTTTAACATGTTCTTTCCCTTCATTCACAGGAAAACAGTTCAGAGTAATCATAATAACCACTGTGCACACCAAAGGCAGCTTGAAGTTGACTGAGCAGCCCTTTCTTGAGTTCTTTAATGACATGCGTGTCCTGAACACAGCCATGACCAGAGCTCAGTCCCAAGTGATTGTAGTTGGAGATGCTCCTGCTCTTTGCTGCTCTCAGTTTGGGAAGTGCTGGAGACTTTGGAGGTCTTACATCAAGCAATGCATTTGCAATGGGAGTTTTTATCCTCAGGATTTCACTTTGGACAGTCTGGATCAAGAGCTGCTTGAGCTTTCAAACATGATCAAAACTGAGGAGGATGACAGCAGTGATGACGACTCAGTCACCTCAGAGATACCAGACATTGATGAGGATCCCATACTGAAAGAGCTTCTTAATGAAGACAATGATCTTCAGATACAGTTAACAGAGGAAGGCTTGTTTCCTGTCTTGCAGACTGACAATCTCGAAAACAACCTGGTGAGGCATGTGAAAAGGGAAAGTCAATCTCCTAGACTTCCTTCAAACATGATGTTGCAGAACAACTCTAACATTCACAAGTGTGAGTTATATTTGGAGAGGTATGATTCAGGCTATGCTATGACGTATGATGATCCCACCATGAAGATAGCCATCAAAGGCAGAAGTAACTTGGGGCAAGCAATCTCTGGAGATGAGGTACAAGTGGAAGTTTTGACCCCTGAGACATCTCCTCCACAGGGCAAAGTGATTCAAGTGCTTAAGCATTCAGCTTTGTCCAAAGAGTTCGTCTGTACTATTGACAACAATGATGATCAACTGATGACACCAATAAACATACGTGTTCCAAAGCTATTCACACCATTTTGCAAAGACCGACCATACCACATTGCTGTCAGAAATTCTACAAAGAGGTCAGTAGAGAGAATCATAAAGATTAATGAGGAAGCCCGCAGGAACAATCTCTTTGTTGTCAAATTCTTAAACTGGCGGAAGGGCTGCAAATATCCTTTAGGGATTGTTGTCCAAGTACTTCCCAGAGTTACCTCACTAGAGGTTGGAATGAAGGTACTTGAAAAAGAGTACCAGCTGAAAAGAACAGTTTCTCCACCCGTTCATGAAGAAATGCAGAAAATCAAAAAGATTCCTTTATTTACAGAGGACCGTCAAGATTTTCGTAAGCTACT
The DNA here is from genome assembly GCA_024036415.1 of Prochilodus magdalenae. Lineage (NCBI taxonomy): Eukaryota > Metazoa > Chordata > Actinopteri > Characiformes > Prochilodontidae > Prochilodus > Prochilodus magdalenae. The sequence continues at coordinate 191,653 of JAMWET010004900.1, read as the reverse complement.
GACATTCACCATAGATGCATCAACTTCACAAGACCTTGATGATGCCATTAGTGTGAGGGATTTAGGCCAGTGCTACGAAATAGGCATTCACATTGCTGATGTTGCAAGCTTTGTGGCTAAAGACAGTGAACTGGACAAATACGCAAGACAGCAAGGGACATCATTCTACATTTCAGAAGGTGAACCCACACACATGTTTCCAAATGAGTTATCCACCAAAGGCTTCAGTTTACTCCCTGGCTGTGAGCGCCGCTGTATTTCATTGATAACAAAAGTTGAAAAGCAAACACACCGCATACAAGATAGATCCTTTTTCAAATCAGTGATTCGCTCCAACTGGAGATTCTCATATGAAGAAGCTGAGGAAATCTTGAGAACATCAGGTGACGGAAATGACTTCCACACTTTGAAGGGATGTCTTGCTGTAGCATGCCACTTTGCTGAGATTCATAGGAAAGACAGAAAACAGGATGACTGGTGCTACAAGTCACCTGATGAGGACACAGTTCTTGGAAAAAGGCGGTCTCACAGGCTGGTGGAGGAGTTGATGATCATGTTCAACCATACTGTAGCTGATCGGCTTCTTTGGGACATAAAAACCAGGAGCCTAACTCCTCTGAGGTGCCAGGACAGACCAAATAGGGAAGAACTTCATCATTTGGTCGACAAGAATGCCTCTTTGCTTCCAATGTCCATCCATTTGTCATCCCAGCTTGATCATGTGTCAGAATCTGAAAAACTGGCCAACCTAAGTCTGATGCAACAAAACAATGGTTCCTTTCCCATATTGGCATCAGTCTTGAACAGTCTTAAGATTGCTGCACAGGATGAAGACATTCACAGCATAGTTGACCTTATTACAACTGATGACATTCACCCGCTCCTTCTTCCTCTTATCCATAACATGAGGAAGCTCCTAAACAAATCACTTGTTTTGCGTGCCAACTCAACACACCTTGCACGAATTGGGCACTATGATTTGGAGCTAGACAGCTATACCTGGGCCTCCTCCCCAATCCGACGCTATGTAGATGTCATTGTGCAAAGACTTCTTCACTCTGTGCTTGACAACACTAACACTGAGTACACTCCACATGACATTGATCTGTGTTGTGTTGACTTTACCCAGAAAAACACTGATCAGTCTTCATGCCAGAAAAAATCTGATCAGTTGAGTCTCGCTTCAAAGCTGTCCTGTCAAAACGCAAGAAAGGTGGCTTACATTGCTGAAGCCAATCCCACTGGAAACAACTTCAGGATAAGCTTTCCACTGAACAGCAGTTCCCTCCCAGGGACAGTTGACATAATGTACAGAGATCTTCAGTTAGTGGATCAGCCTTGTTATCGTGAGGAAGACGATTGCATGGTACTGAGATGGAAGAGAAGGGTATATTCTGTTTCGAATCCCAGGATCCACGCTGATCTTAAACTACAGAAAGGCAATTCTGTCATAACTCATGTGCCCACTGAGTCTTGGAAAAACCTGGTGTCAGCTATCAGAGAAGGAAAATGGCAATGCATGGTCCAGGTGATTGAGCAAATGAACTCTGTGCACACAAGACAAGAATCTAGAAGAAACATGCAAATTCCTCCAACAGCCTCTAAGATGGAGATACCCAATCAAATAGAGGAGCATTACCTTGACATGGCAATGAAACTGAAGCAGGGGCAAAATATCGAGGTACAGTTAGGCACAGATACTGTTCGAGGACTTTTGGTACCAGCAGTTCAGCTGCTTATATTGAACCCAAAATTTGAGATTTGCTTGGATCACACTAAAAATCCAATTGTGTGTTTTTCAAAATACGCCCTCTGTTCCTCACGGGATTGGTACAATACGTACATGGATTATCAGAAAATATGGAAGCCTCTGTGTGAAATGGAGTCAGCCGGTAGTGCTGTGGCAGAAAATGAGAGCATCGTCATTGAAGACGCAGAGCTGAAATGGAAAAAATCTAATCAGCGCCTTGAGGGATCCTTTCACTTACCTCTCGAAAAGAAAGAACAGTGGGCTATTGATGCCGACCTAGGCAACTGTTTCTTGTGCATTCGGTTGAGAATCCAACAGAAGGACCTAAGTCCAATTCTAGAAGACCTGCTTTCAGATTCTCAAAATTTGGATCTCATGGATGTTCCTGGTCTCATCTGGATAGCCCACGGAGTGGTCATTAAGGACACAAAAGAGATGACATATATTAAAATTGATTTCCGTATCAATCACATGCCCATGACAAACATTCCTAATCAGATCTTCTGTGCGAGTGCAAGATTCACAGTGGAGCTGATACCCAAGCTTCTGCCAGACGTGTAAGTATAGGTACTTGGCAAGGGTAAAAGTAGTTGCACACTGTGTAGTTTTTAGATGCCCCATAATTATGTTTTTATTCGTTCCTCAGGCGCAAAGAAAATGCTATTCAAAATCTCACAAAAGCTAACCAGCTCGTGAAGGCCATTGCCACTGGAAAAAACACACGAAACCAAAGTAAGTAGTAGACACTTCTCCTGGCATTATATAGATTAATGAATGTGTTGAGTAATTTAATTTATCACTACTAATTCTTTCAGGTACTAAAATTCCAAAATGTAATCGATCCAGATTTGAAATTGAGAATCATCTGCTTTTTGGGTTTCCTGACCTGAACAACAGTCAGTCTAAAGCCATAAAGGAAGCACTTAACAATGAGTTCACGCTCATCCAAGGACCACCAGGTTAGAGGCATGAACACATTTTTAGAGATTTTCTATGTATTTTATATTTGAAATCACTTTTGTTTCATTTATTGAATAATACGTGAGATAGAGTGCATGCATCTTATAACATGACTTTTAGTATTGTTGCTATCATACTGCATAATGTACTACAGTTTTATTATTAATTTCTTATTAGATTCTTTTTTTTTAGATTATGACACAAAAACTTCTAACAAAAATGTGAATATTTTTATTTAAAAATGCTTTAGCATTTACTAACTTTGAACTGGAGCTCAATAGATGTGATATTTTGTTACCAAGGAAAGTTTTCTGTTTCTGATAGGAACTGGAAAAACAGTGGTTGGCGTCCACATTGTGTATTGGTTCTTCCAAGAAAACCAAAAACATCCTAATCTTCAAAAAGTGAAAAATGAAGACACAAGGAAGAGGTGCATTTTGTACTGTGGTCCATCAAATAAATCTGTCGATGTGGTAGCAGGTATGGTTTTCCTAACATTGTTTCTTTATAAGCTCACCGGACAAAACCTACACAAAATCTACTCACAGCTATTACCTGTGAAGGTATTACATGCTATTGGGTACAATTCAGTCATAGCAATTTTTTTGTCTGGTTAGCTTATCCTGTTCTGTCTCTCCATTTGCATATAAAATTAAAAAAAAATTCTATATCAATACCCTATATATGTAAATTTACCCTATATATGTAAATATATATATTCATATTTGTATGTGTTTATTTTTTTTATAGGTCAACTCCTGAAACTTAAGAGCAAATTAAAACCGCTGAGGGTCTACAGTAACCAGATGGAAATTCTGGAGTTTCCATACCCAGGCAGCAGCCTAAAGCTTTCCCGTCATTCTCAAAGAATTGAGAAACCCAATGAAGAACTTAGGTACTACTCTACTTTTCTGAGTCGTGCAGTGTTTTTACCTTTATTGTAATTGTTAAGATATAATCTTATCTGTAATGGCTTACAGCATACATTGCCTTGAACTGATATCAACTAATGTAAGACATTTTTTTTAGGTCCATTACATTGCACTATAGGATCCGTAGCGCTGAGAACCCATTCTCAGATCAAATAAAGGCATTTGACTTGAAAATCCAAAGAGAAGAGCGCCTCACGGATGAAGTAATGAAAAGGTAACTGCCAAAGCTAAGAAAAACCAATATAAAACTGCATACAACTGTTTTTATGTATCTATTAGCAGCCTAATTCATTTTAAATGAAAGTTTACCTTAAAATAACAGATTTAAAGCCATTTCAAAGGCACACTGACTAGACAGCCACCTCTGACATTAATACTCAGCCTCAAACTTAATTTTATTTGTTGAGGAGACCTAAAAGAGATAAAAGGATGCAAAAGAGTCTTACGGCTAATGAAAACAATGAAAAACTCTAGGTTATTATCACTTTATCACTGCCTGTGCTATCAATAAAAGATTGCGACGTAGACAGGCTGTAAACTTGTGTGTCATACTGTCTCCAAAAGTCATCTAAGCTCTGTCCAGATTCAGACTATCATGAAAAGAAATAAATTAATACTTTTAAACATAAATATTACATTAAATTTTTTAATTTAAATTATTGAATTTAATGCTGAGTAGATATACAGAAGACAGAAATAAACTCTAAAATGTAATCATTATTTTCTTCATTTTTACAGCTACAAGGATTGCCTGAATAAGGCTCGTGAACATGAGCTGTCGCAACATGATGTCGTCCTCTGCACTTGCACAGCTTCCCCACATCCGCTCCTGGCTAAAGTTCTTAACTTTCATCAGATCATCATTGATGAGTGTGCCATGGCAACAGAGCCTGAGGCCTTCATTCCTTTGGTTGCACACAAACCGAAACAGGTACCTTTCATTATTCTGATTTCCCAATGTCCTTTTTTATTTAATTTATCATTATGTACGTTTTGTACATCTATGCACACACACACTAGTGAACACACACACTAGGGGACAGCGGGCACACTTGCCCAGGGCAGTGGGCAACCCTATCCACAGTGCCTGGGGTGCAGTTGGGGGATAGGTGCTTTGCTCAAGGGATTTTCAGTTGTGTCCTGCCAGTTAAGGGAATCAAACTGGCAACCCTCCAGTGACAAGGCTGGTTCCTTAACGTCCAGCCATGACTGCAACTAGCAACGAGTAATATATTTTTACTCAGCAAATAAACAAATAAATTACTGCAGCCCAAACTAGAATGACATAACCTCACATTCCTTCAGCACATTAAACACTAGATTCCCTGTGAACTGTACTTCAACTTTCAGATTGTCCTGCTGGGTGATCATAAGCAGTTGCAACCTGTGGTCCATTGTGAGTTGCTGCAGAGATTGGGGATGAGGACATCTCTATTTGAACGCTACATGAGAAAGGCACTAATGCTTGACACTCAGTACCGAATGGTAAGAGGAATGTTTCCTAAACTGCACAAACTGATCTGACTGAGAAAATGTCAATTTATCTGACACTGAGAATGGAGAATTCTTCTCTTATCATGGATATGTATGGTAAAAAAGTAATGATTTGTTTTTTGTAGGGCTGTACCCGACTCAGAATTTTGTCAGTCGAATCGGATTCGCCCTTCCTGGTCGACGATTCGACTATTCGTTCACGTGTTTTTCTCCATGCACATTATCTAGTAATCAGTTTGCATACGTTTCAGATATGATGTCCTCATTTAGAAAGTCAGCAGAGTCGAGGAACATATTTCTGAACTAATAGAGACGGGGCTTATGATGAACCCTCTAAATTGGATTTAATTACAGGATACAGCGCCGGGCAGCAACGCATTTTTATGCTAAACATTAGCGCTTATAGCTTATAGTCTTTTTAATTTCACTTTTAACAGCTTCTTCAGTAGGAGGACACTTTGTCTTTCATCTCCCATAAATAATGAACTGCTAAATAAAACCAAATTAGAAATCATTATCTCTCGTTTATTGTCAGGCGTATTAAGTGACTGTACTTATCCTTAAATAAAGATAATCTTAGCTGTAGACGAATAAATGAACATATCTGTAATTTAGGTTCTAAAATAATGGAATTATAATAAAACAAAGATCTCCGGTCCGTTATTACTTCACGCAAAAAGCTTGTTTGAAGCAGTGTTGGATGTCTGACTGAATGACGAGCAGAATTCGGTTTAATTTGTTTGGATTCTCTTCTTCAAAACCTCTCCAGGCTTTCTCTGAGACATCATTCTCCCCATGTGTCTCAGCTTCACAGCTTCAGCTGCCTTCAGCGGTAAACTGCTAGTGCATGTTGTCATGTGGACTGAATTTTTTAGCAAGCGTGCGTCACAGCCCAGCTAGAATTTACATATATATTTATTATACCCCTTTAGTTTTTATAAAAATGTCTTTTTACATTCTCAAAGTTATTGTGTATTTTTGTTAGCTTTATTCTGTTTAATGGAAGAAAAAAAAGGTCACTGTTGTCAGACTTAAAGGGTCGTCGACTTTGACCCTGGTTACCTTTTTTTGCCTTTGCAGTACCTCAAGCTAAATTTGGTATCATCACCATCAAAGTTCCAAGCAAGCTGGGCCAATACTATACCATCATCGTTGTCACCAAAACATACAGTTACACAATTATAGGCACCCCTTGTTGAGATGTGTTAAAAACCTTAAAATAAAGTAATTATTTTTATTATAAGCATAATCTCACACTTAACATTGTAGAAAAAAACAACCTTTAACTCAAGTGAATTAAAGAAGTTTAAGTGTGAGGGGCTTAACTGTTTGTGAGGCATGCACAGAAAATGCAAGCATGGCATCATGAACTGTTTGAAATACCAGGACATTTAAAATCGAAATCTGGTGGCCTCTGTCCGAAAGCTAAAGATGGGTCGTCACTGGGTCTTTCAGCAGAATAATGACCCAAATCTACACAAAAATAGTTCACTAGACACAAAATCAAGCTCCTCCTATGGCCATGTCATTCCCCAGACCCCAACCCAATTGAAAACCCGGGGGTTGAGTTGAAGAGGAGAGGGCATAAGAGAGGACCCAGGACTCTGGACGATTTAGAGAGATTGTGCAAAGAGGAACAGTTAAGTACTGTCTTGTTGGCAAAAGGGGTCTGTACTAACATCAGAGGTGCCAATAATTGTGGTACAGATGATTTCATGTAAAATAATTATTTCTTAATTTTTTCCCACTGAATAAATGCACTTTAATTAAAGTGAATTTTTTTGCATTGTGGTCCTATATTATTTTAAAAAAAGGAATTTATTAGAAGCTTAAGAATACATCTTAAAGAGGGGTGCCAATAATTGTGGAGGGCGCTGTACATGTTAATGGTAGCGCTTGACTTCAGAACAACATTTGTCACACACAGCAGTTCCGATGACCAGCTTCCCTGAGCGACTGCTACATGCTATATGCAATGGAAGTACATGATACCAAAAGCACGAAGAGATGAGTCAAATCTTAGCACAATATGTGACATTATTAGGATTTTTTACTTGAACTCAAGAAAGGAAACATGAGATTACATAAAGAGGAATATCTGGATATTTAAACATATCTAAATATTTATTCTTTTCATGAGGTTACATAAGCAATCTATGCCACGGCATGTTAACTGCCCAACACGATACTAAGACACTGTCTGTTGTGTTTTTCCTTTAATTTGTCTTGAACTTAAAATTGCAGGAGTTAGTTGGATGATACAAAGGCATTTAACAGAGAAACTCTATTGTGCATATCTGTTTCAGCAAGAAGACATCTGTGCATTTCCGTCTAAAGAGTTTTATAAAGGAAGGCTGAAGACTGGAATACCTTACACGGCGAGTGTTTTCATGAACAGTTTCCAAAATCCAACATCCATCATCTTTGGCCATGTTGAAGGAAAAGAGCAGAGTCTGGTGGTGTCAACCGAACGGGGGAATGAAAACTCCAAAGCTAACATTGAGGAGGCAGAGGAGGCGGTATGGAAAAGAGCTGTAGCTTTCAACTGTGCTTTGCATTTTTCAATATTTTTGGATGAAATTCTTACTGATATTCTTCACTGTAAAATTACATGGTGTGATAACTTACTGTTTATATAATGTGACTGTGCTGTAGCACTAACCATAAGATTTGTAATTTTAGGTACGAATTGCCAAGCATCTAATGAATGCTGGGATAGCAGCCAAGGACATTGCTATCCTGACACCATACAATGCTCAGGTGGCAAAAATCAGCGAGATCCTGTATAATTACAGTAGACAAAACATCACAGTGAACACCATCATGAAGAGTCAAGGTAAATCCTTTGTAATAACTTATGGGATTATTAGACACAAAGTAGGCTTTTCCTATTCAGGATTATGCTAATGTTTTATAAATTAAATTGCAAAGTTTTAGGAGTTAAAATTAGCTAGTAGAAGTTGTCAGCCTTTTACAACTAGCCTTATTTTTAAACTTCTTATTTTAGGGTGCATTTAGAGTTGGCAGGTTTGGTTTGATTCAAATGATTTCTAGTGCAATTGCACTGTTCATCATACTATCTAAACTTTGGTGTGCACCAAATAAGCAGTCCAAGACCTCCTAGGCAGATTGGTCTTGGTTTGCTTGAAATATGCACACACTGAGATGTCAATATGGCAGAAATATACAGTAGTTGTATGTATATTTATGATAGACAAATAGAATTCATCCAAAATAACCTAGAAAAAAAAAACATTGTTTTAACCTCCATTGCAAATTAGGAAAGCTCAAGAGTCCACACTTTTGACTGGTACTGTATATCAAATTGCAAGCCAATATCAAAATGCAACAATGTATCATTAAAAAAATAATATAAAAAAAAATATTATTTTATATATATATATATAATATTTATACATTTTTATAAATATACCCTCGGGCATTTTTAAAAACCACAATATTGGGGGCTGTTACTCCAAATGCGGGTAAAAATAAATGGACCTTTTTTTTTTATCCAGTGACTAATATTTATAAAAGAAAAAGATGAAAATAAAATAAAGTGCTGGAATTTCTTTTTTCTTTAACTACAGGAAGTGAATGGCGATATGTCATCTTATCAACTGTACGCTCTTGTCCTGCATCGGACATTGAGATACAACCCACCATAAGCTGGCTCAAAAGGAACCTTGGATTTATCATGGACCCAAACCAAGTCAATGTGGGCATCACCAGAGCCCAGGAGGGTCTATGCATCATTGGTATGTATTATATTAAATCCTTCAAAATTTAAATCCATTCAGACTACAAAACAGAGCACAGTAGCATGATTTTTGAGATTCTTTGAAAAATGTAACCAACCAATTTTAGCAACTTTATTGCCTTACTAATAAAGTATGCTTACTTATGATTCAGTCAAAGTATGAATTGGACTTTAATGGCATTGGGATGAAAAGTGTTCTGCTGAGTAGATATTTTGGAGTAAAACTGTTATACACATTTTACCAAAGCAGTTTTTTTCCCAAACAAGCCTAACCAGAAGGAAATAAGTTTAGTTGGCTACCAAACATATGTGTTGTTAAACATTTAATGAAGATACACAAACGTGTAGTTGTATCTAGGCCTAATAGACGTTCCAAGCTCCTTTTCCTGTTAGCTCTGTATTTCACTCTTTGACCGGGATCGACCTGAGGAGGATGGGTTTCCCCCTTGAGCCTGGTTCCTCTTGAGGTTTCTTCCTTACTCTAACAGAGTATTTTCTTTCCAGTGTTGCCTCTGGCTTGCTCAGGGGGGGCTTGGGCCCAGATTCCCCTTCCCTATGTCTATACATGGATGTATTTTTCTTTTCCTGTATATAAACTACCTTTCATAAAGCTGCTTTACAAAAAAAGAATAGCGCTATACAAATAAATATTGAAATATTGATTGATAAGAGGGCAAATGAGCGTTTAGTACATGTTGAATGTGCTTCGTATAAGGTGTGGGGTGAAGAAGAATGAACTAAGAAGTAAAATAAACTTGCCACTACTGTCTGAAGGCAAATGTAAAAAAAAAAAAGGGTTTGTAAAAAGTATATATTTTTGTCAAATAAACTCCAGCTCAGTATTACCAAATTTGGCTAAATTAAAATCATTTGGACACTAAGAACAATGTAAAGTGAGGATATAATAACATGAATATATTTCCACAGGTAATAAGGACTTGCTTCAGTGTTGTGCTCTGTGGAGAAGACTTCTGAAGCATTATGAAGATAAACACTGTTTGGTGGATCCAGCACGGGACATCAGGGTTGCACGTGCCTGAGCTACAGTGTGACTTGACTGAGTGGATTACAGGCTAGTGAGCTTCAGTGAGCTACAGAGTGACTGGCTCATGCAAGCAATGGAGGGTCTTGAGGACCTATGTAAAATGTTCTCAGGGAGCTTTTTTTACTGTAAGGACTGTAAAGATGTTGTAGTATTCTTATTGTTATTGCTGTTGTTTCAATCAGTAACAGGTGACAATCACATTTCTTTTCATCATGTTGTAAATATTTTAAGATAATAAATGTAATTCTTAATAAACTTTGGTATGGTGTGTTACATTCACTTTCTGTGGCACTGAAGTCCAATCCAAAGAGTCCAGGTATTAGAGTTAATCTTTTGTGAAAAGTGTATTTACATATAATAAACATATTAAACCCACTATAGGTAAGCCCCTCCCACATCAACTGAATTTAGAAGCAATCGTCAGCACTAGTGTGACCCGATACAATTCTTAATATGCGATACAATTCTTAATATGTGATACCGGTACTGATGCGGCAACCTTGTGTTTGTACTGTTACCAGTTCCAAGTTCCATTTTTTTCCCACTTTTAAACAACTGATAATTTGACATTTGTCTGGATGCACTACTTAACCAGCCATCTAAATGTCATCATGCTCATGCTGTGACACAAATATTCTACTTTACTTACTCTAAAGGAAGAAATGCATAAAACACAAACTGTCTCAGTTATGCAGTACTGTGTTTTTTCTTTTATTTAATCTCTTTTATTTACATAACTTTTAGCTGTGTGTTTGTTGGTCAGCACCACCAAACATTTTCAATCAGATTAATGTGCTTCATGTAAGATAAGTTACCAGGTAGTTTAGGCTAATGGATCATGTCTGGTTATAGTGCTTTTTTCCTCCAATATTCCATTCAGTAATGTTTGACAGTTTGGGACGGATACCAATGCTTAGTATTGTAGTGGCGCACCTCTGTTAAGCATAGCCTGCTTTAAGAATAAGGCACAATACCATGCAACCGAAAATAAAATACAATACAATCTGTTAGGTTTGGGCTTTTCATCATCTACCTATTAAAAAACGTCTGTATGCTTGATGTTGAGTTTACTTAAGTCCCTTAATGTCAGGTCAAAGATGGGCTTAAGTACTTTAGAGACTTTTGTAACATCCTTAACAGTACCGCCTTTCTCCTCTTTGTTGAAGTGGGTCAGAGATATGATGAAGTATAACATATCCACACACATCCCGAACACACATACCGACCACACATGCAGCTGCCTGAGTCAAAGACAGAATAATATGTAAATGATCCAAACAGTTCTTCACAGTTCTTATAGGTGTAGATAGATATCTAAATATATGTCTCTAAGCTCTAAATCATCAGAAAAGATATTTCAGAAAAAGAGTGTGTGTTTCAAAAACAAATGTATATTTATCGCATAGATGGATCATGCCGAACTGATTCAGTCTCCAAAACCCATTTCAGACTTTTAACTGACTTTTGCTTTCCTTTTTGAGTTTCTAAGACAAAATATGATTATATATGTATATATATATATATATATATATATATATATATATATATATATATATATATATATATATACACACACACTTCATTTAACACCACCCCAGAGGCCTCAGAGGTCAAATCAGAGTTTTTTGAGGTTGACTGAAGACTGTTAGATAACAGTATGTCAGTTCAATGTACCAAATTCGTTGAACTATACTAATATCATTCTATGGCACCTTTAACACTGCCTCTGTCAAAACATAATTTCCAGTTACTTTCCATTTTGACACAATATAAAAGTATTTAAAAGGTTCTAAATTATGTGTTTTTTGTGACAGCAATGATGTATGAAATAATAACGTAATAAAACCTAGACTTGACCTAAAGCTACAGACACCAACATATACACAATTTCCCATGGGGCAATTCCACCAGCTTAACAATTCAATCATTAGGATGTCAGCAAGCATCCAGAGTAGTAAGATATGATACTGTACTGGAACTTAAAGATTCTTTGAAATGGAGCTGATAAACTGGAGTAGTGATGTGGTTGGTGTAGCTCAGCGGATAACACCACTACCCGCAAGGGAATCACCACCACATGGGGAAGACTCAGGTTCAAATCCCGGTCTGGGTGACTATGCTGTGCTACACCAATAAGAGTCCTCGTGAGGGCATGACTCATAAAAAAGGGATGCAACAAGGAAAACCACACATACGGGTGTCAAAACAGGTTTATGAAAAAGCTGACTGAGACGGGAGTGTCGGGATAATGGCATAACAAATACAACACAGGCAACATGTGCTTCAACAGTTTTAAGAAATATGGGTTATGGAGTATCAGAGGGAATAAAAGGCTAAGGGAAATAGTTCCTCGTCCAGGCTGCAAGACCAGAGGTGAAGTTTAAATACTATTTATGAGGCTGATATTATCTAGTCAATAATTAATCTAAAAGAAGAACTGGTATTATATTACATGTGGTACATCTAATAAACCAAACAGATATAAACAACAGCAGCTATTGTATCGCACGATTTTATCCAACAACTTCCTTCCCTCAGTAAAGATATACATACATACAGGTGCATCTCAATAAATTAGAATATTCATATCATTCATATATCATTTATTTCAGTAATTCAATACATAACGTGAAATGCATATGTTATATCTATATATATATCTGTAAGGTTTAGGATTTTCAGCATCTTATACATCTAATAGCCAAAGAGATAAAATACCCAGTGTTAGAGCTGTTATATGCAAAACAACAGCAGCTATTTCAACAGTGCCACCAACACCACGTTATACAGTGTTACAGTCTTTGGCCAGCACATATATCTGTGTTAGAGCAAAAGAAGACCCTAGAGACCATAAAGACTGAATTGGCTGAGAGATGGTGGCCGAGAGTAATAGAGGGTGTGGGGGAGAGTGTGTGGATTAAATAAATTCAGATTAAATAAATAATGAGCTAGGAGGAAACGAAACTCAGCCTTCTGTTCCTCTGCTTAGCTTTCTTTTCTCCTTAATCTTATCTTGCATAACTAATCTGTTGTCATGAGTTTACTGTTGTTTTCCATAAGTGGCTCCGCCCTCGACCGCGAATGACACACAGCCTTTTAAACACGCAGTCATGTGAGCTGGGCAAACGAGACAAAAACAAACCAACCACTGAAACCGGGCGTAGACGTAGGCATCACGTCACGGCGTTGCTAACAGCTGACTGCCATCGCTTTAGCTCTTAGCGGTGGAGCTGATTCATTTAGGAAGCGCAGGAGTCGACTGTGATGGGAATCAATGAAGTCGATTCCCAAAACCAGCCTAGTCGGACGCCTGGCACCCATGAGGAGTACAAAAATTTTAAAGTCCTTTGGAGTCGAATCTCTATTGCCGAATGTTTCGAATCATGGAATCGATACATTTAGGATCGACTCCCAGACTTAGTTTACTCCTAGTATTTTACACAGGAAAAAAATGTTTGTTTTTTTTCCTACTTATGAGGATGATGATGATGATGATGATTATTGTTGTTATTATTATTATTATTATTATTATTATTATTATTATTATTATTATTATTATTATTATTATTATCATCATCATCATTATTATTATTATTATTGTTATTATTCTCTGTTAAATAGTCATAAATGTTTGAGCACTCACTGCATGTCACTGCAAACAAAGTGAAGGTTTTAAAATATGTAAGAATGCTTTTCTAATTATATAATAATAAAAAATAATAAACTAAACCAATATCTGTACACTGCAGTCTCTCCTTTCCACAGTTCTGTTGCTGATTCCGTCATCATGATCATCTACAACATCATCATCATCTTCATCATTATTATTCTTACTCAGTCACTCGCTTACTTACTCACCTTCTAAACCATTTCATCTTTCTTGTAGGGCCCACCCCAGTGCTCACTGAGTGGAAGGCATAAAACACCCTGGACAGGCCTATTATTCCTATTATTACTTCCATCTCTTTAAAATAATTACCAAAATAATTCTACTAAATTAATTAAGTTACTAAATTAGCCTCTTCAAAAGCTGTGTTACTATTCAAGTAAGATCAAGTACGATCACACTATTCGAGATAATACTATTCAAGTATGATCACAACTTTAAATGCCTAAAATTACACACAAATAAATTGTTTAGTTAAAATATAATATATATATAAAATATAATCATGAAGGTATAAAAATTGGTCTTTCTCCACCACTTTGGTGTCCCTGGTTTTTTCCACCCTTTTCTGTCTCCTGAGCATGAATCTGTTGCAAACCTGTAGATGCATCGATGCTGACTTTAGAAATGGGCCAGATGGAGGAACCTCAGCAGGCAGCATTTTATCCAAACACTGGATGGTGACATGCACCACACATGTTTCCACCATAGCTAAATTTAGACTCTAATCTCCCTCTGTATTTGACAGGGAGCAAGGTAAGGGTGAGAAACAGAACTGATCCCTAGATCAGGTTACCATTTCCTCTAAAAGTAATTCACTCTCCCTTAGAGAAATTATAAAGTAGGAGACAGTGGTGCAGCCCAAGGGGGTACGGTAGTTACGGCTTCAAGGAGGTACAGTAGGATCTCCCTAAGCCATATTTACAGATTGTAATGGAATGCCTTACTGGACAGTGTATTCAGCCATCATTACATCTTCAAAAGTATGTTGCCTGGCACTGCATGGTGGCTGATGAGATAACACATCAGCTGATACTTTCCACAGTGGAGCAGCTCAGAAGGTAAACCCTGGGCAAAGGTTGTGATGATAAAGCCTAATCACTCCCAAGCCACGGCAAAGTCGCTGTTGTGTTGTCTCAGGGGACTTCTGGGTGGTGCAGAGACACTTCAATCTGACTTGCCTTCACAATCTTATGGCCACAGATGTTTAGGCCCACCTTTACAAACATCACAAATGATATGTCAGGATTAATATAGTATAAGTCCAAAGGTTAACTCATGCAGGGTTTTAATACAGATTTCATAACTCTTTGCTTCAGTCACAGCCTCAACTCTTCAGTGAGGCCTTTACATTACATGTTGGATCATTGTTGTGAGGATTTAATTGCATTCAGCCATGAAGACATTAATGAGGCCTGGTGCTGATGTTGGATGATGAGATGGATCACATATAGCACCCCAAATCATCCCAAAGAAATTGGATGCAGCACCAGCACTGCCGTATCACTCCACGGGCCAATGCAGGGGGCTTTTCCTCTAGCAGAAGCTTGGTATTAGGCACGGGGTCTTGGACCCATGTGCGGCTGCCGCAGAGCATCCCAAACTACTAGGATTGATAGAAAGTCTTGGACGTTATACAAGCTGTGGAAGCATAACATACCTCAGACCCTGCTTTATTTAACTAATGATGGTGTGGGGAAAAAAACGCATCCTCGGTTAGTGGTTATTCCAGTTTATCCACCGGCTGTATGATCAGGCTTGTGCAAGTTAAGGTATCTCTTGCGAGTTAAGAACCTTAAAAGCAAATAATTCAAATAGTATATTCACTATGAAGTGATGCCCAGTTATTTCCAGCTGCTACTCCTGCAGCTTATGTTTGAGCCAAATGACCAGGATACAGTGAAGCTTTTTATATGGGCACCGCTGGTGGGCTTGGCGCAAATCTGACTATTATCAGGTCAGGTGTTTTGCATTCCAAAGTAAAGGTGAACCCATGGACCTTATTTGTGCCAGCTTCACATGAGCCAGTGTGGATATACTGCTCTTGCATTTCCATAAAACTGAAACTGAAACCTAACTCTGGCTGGCTTTGGTATTCTCAGTAATCAGCAGGATATGTGGACTAAGGATGATTTTGACACAGTCCTTACAGTACACAATATTAGCAGGGCGGGGAAACAGTATAAATAGTACATCAGCAGTTCCTGGTCGGGACAGCTTACAGACTGAGCTGGAGACGAACAGGGAGATTATTTTCAGAGAGACATTTTTCTGAGGACATCTTTGTTAGACTGAGGAGGGGGTAAGTTTTTATCTTGTATTGGCACAGAAGTCTGTTGTTATCATAGTTGTTTGTGTTGGAATAAGTCCAAATCTCCTGTTTGCCTTTTCATTTAAAGTCCTTGTAGCTGTTAAAGGTATTCGAGTGATTAGTGATTAGAATCTGTAAATTTTATGGGCTATGGTGCAAATAAACTTCTGTCTCATACATGATATATATCTATATATCTATATTTACATGTGTTTATAATCTGCTGACTTGTTTGTTACTGTATTTGGAGGCTTTAAGTTAGATGTGTGATATCTCTATGTGTCCTCTATGTGTGCATATAGCCTAACCTAAGCAGTCACTAAACATGTAACAGGTATCAGGTAAAAACAGGTGCAGATCTCAACATCCTTAACAAGCTGGGACACACATGCTGCTGGCACCATTATTTAACCCAGGTCAGGTTTTAGTTAGGGTTAGGATCAGGATTGGGGTCAGAGTGAGGGCTAGGATTAAGTTTTGTATTGAGGCTAAGGTTAGGATCAGGTCCAGGGTGAGGGTTAGGATTAGTTTTTGGATTAAGGTTAAGGCTATGGTTATATTTAGGGTCAGGATGAGGGACATTATTATGTATGTGTTGGTTTGGGGTGAGGATTAGGATTAGGTTTTGGGTTGGTATTAAGATTATTTTTTTAATAAGATGAAAAAAAAGATTATGTTTTGTGTTAAGGATAAGGTTTAGGAACAGGCTGAAGGTTAGGATTTGGGCTGAGGGTAAAGTTAAGGTCAGGATTAGGGCTGGGGTGTGGGTTAGATTTGGGTTAAGGTTAAGGTTAGGATCAGGATTAGGGCCGGGGTGTGGGTTAGGATTTGGGTTAAGGTTAAGGTTAGGGTCAGGATTATGGCCGGGGTGTGGGTTAGGATTTGGGTTAAGGTTAAGGTTAGGGTCGGGATTATGGCCAGGGTGTGGGTTAGGATTTGGGTTAAGGTTAAGGTTAGGATCAGGATTAGGGCCGGGGTGTGGGTTAGGATTTGGGTTGAGGTTAAGGTTAGGGTCGTGTTAGGGCCGGGGTGAGGGTTAGGATTTGGGTTGAGGTAAAGTTAGCGTTAGGATTAGAGCCTAGGTGAGGGTTAGGATTTGGGTTGAGGTAAAGTTAGCGTTAGGATTAGAGCCTAGGTGAGGGTTAGGATTTGGGTTGAGGTAAAGCTTAGGGTCGTGTTAGGGCCGGGGTGTGGGTTAGGATTTGGTTTGAGGTTAAGATTAGGGTCAGGATTGGGGCCGGGGTGTGGGTTAGGATTTGGGTTAAGGTTAGGGTCAGGATTAGGACCGGGGTGTGGGTTAGGATTTGGGTTAAGGTTAGGGTCAGGATGAGGCCCGGGGTGTGGGTTAGGATTTGGGTTAAGGTTAGGGTCAGGATTAGGGCCGGGGTGTGGGTTAGGATCTGGGTTGAGGTTAAGGTTAGGGTCAGGATTAGGACCGGGGTGTGGGTTAGGATTTGGTTTGAGGTTAAGATTAGGGTCAGGATTGGGGCCGGGGTGTGTGTTAGGATTTGGGTTAAGGTTAGGGTCAGGATTATGGCCGGGGTGTGGGTTAGGATTTGGGTTAAGGTTAAGGTCAGGATTAGGACTGGGGTGTGGGTTAGGATTTGGGTTGAGGTCAAGGTTAGTGTTGGGATTAGGGCCAGTGTGAAAGTTAGAATTAGGGTTTAGGATGAGGTTATAGGTAGTGTTTGAGTTGAGTTTAAGGTTAGGATTGGGCAAGGGTTAGAGTTAGGTTTTGGGTTGGTTTTCTGAAAAAAAGACATCTTAAGCCTACTTCTACAAGAAATCGACTAAATGTAAATGAGTGTACCAAGAAAGCAGTGATTCCTCCTAAATGCAGGGCTCAAATTTGGAAAGAAAGGACAATTAATAAAGTAATACAATAAACAAACAAACAAATAAAGGAATGTATTTGGCTGATGCAAGAATTACTGAGGACATTTATTGTAGCTGTTTACATTTTTAAGGTTGGAATATTTCATTTTTTTATAATTATAAAATGTAAATAAGATGTCACATGTTTAATAATGGTTCTTGTCTTTTGTTTTATAGGTCAATGGCATCTAATAGAGCTTTACCACTTACCTCAAATAGAATAAATAGTGACCTATGCAAATTACAAGAGACGTATGATGTGTGTGTACGATGTAGCAGGTGCTGTAAAGGAAAAACTAACATTTCATATGATCTTGTGGCCCTTGCCCACCAGTGCCCAAGAAACATTCTACTGGCCAGACAGAAGGGCAATAATAGCAAATGGAGGCTAGTGACCCAACGGCCAAAATTCCCACAGCCTTCAAGTTATAAAGTTTGCTGGTACTTCAGTGAGGGAAAGGGATGTACACTACATGGGGACCGATGTGCTTATGCCAGAAGCTCAGAAGAAGCAGCAGTGTGGAACTTCATGATGAAAGCGCAGCTTGAGTTCACTCAGCTCATCAAACTTTTACCCAATGGCTCTACTTTTCCAACACATCAGGAAAACCAGGCACCAGCGCCAGGCTGTGTTGAGGTGGTGCAGGAGATCCTTTCTAAATTCCAAGGAACATTTGTAGAACTCTGCAAGAACTGCTTCCATGACAGTCCTCGAAAGATCACCTTAAGAGAACAAGGGACACCTTGCACTGGACATAGCTGGAGTCCTATTCTGGTCTTTTGTCAGAAAGGGGACCAGAAAACGGTTGTCTATGACGAGATCAGGCCCTTGCCCAATTGTAATTTCCAGCAGTGGAATTACTGTAGGTACGTAGAGAATGGAGAGCCATGCTGGCATGGTGCTGATCGCTGCTGGTTTGCCCATAGTCACATAGAGATGGCTGTGTGGAAGTTAGAGAGCACGGGAAGTTTAGATCGTTCACATCTTCTCCACGCTTCCCAGAGACGGCAGTCACAGAGCTCTGGGGCTAGCTCGCGTTCAGCATCGCGAGAGCGAGAGAGGCAGCACTACTGTCATGTCTGCAAATGCCAGTTCCCATCAAATGAGGAATTTATGAATCACTGTTTCTCTGTGAAACACAAGAAACTGATTTTCGGAGACTCATCATACACATGGAAGTTCCGTGAGCCACCACTAGAGGGCAAAGTCTTCAAGCTGTGTGAACGGTATGAATCAAGCTGAACCCGTGTCTCTCTATTGTGTAAGTCTCAGTCTCAGTGTGCTGGTGTGAGCTAACTGAAAAGTGAATGTTCCAACAGAAGCACCACTTGTGAGTATGGAGATAGCTGCATGGATGCACACAGTGTAGAGGAACTCCAGGAATGGCGGTGTCGACACAAAGCAGTACGGAGAAAAGCGCGTGCAGCGGAGGAGCAGGGCCTTCTGTCATACCAGGACTCTCTACTAGAGGAATATAGACGTAGCTCAAACAAAGAGGCGATTGTACGTACATTTTTCGGCTAACAGTAGTTCATTTGTTCCTGATCATGTTGTTTTAACCGGAGCTTCCTAGCAGGCACTATAAAACATGAAGTACTATTACCAGTGCTAATTTGACCCTCTATAAATGTTCATTTAAATTATTTTTGGACTGTTTGGAATGTTAATCCATCCTAGTGATTTCTAAACATTTTCATCTCCGTGTTTGTAGATGAAGGAGACTCTCCCAGACGTATCTGTTAGCTGTGATACGGGTCTCATCATCTTTGTACGACAGGAAAACATATCACACAGATGGAAATTCACTGTTAAATCAAAGGTTGGTTCTTTTTTGTATACAAAACAATAATTTTATTAATAATTGGTATTTAATGATCAAACCTTGTTTTAATTAATTTGTGTTGCATAGCTACAAAAATGTGCAAAGGTCAAGTTAGGCAAAAAGACTCCAAGACCGACGTGTGCAGAACTAGAAGCCAGAAACAGTTTATTTGCAAACAGGCAATCTCAACAGGCACCAGTAAATAGAGCAATAGAGGGAAACACTAAAACAGAGTCAGGAACAGGCAGGGGTCAGAACCAGATAGAGCAAGCAGTAAGAGCGACCAAGTTTAAAGGGATAGACCGAATGGAGTAGGAGAGCAGAGATACAAACCGAGGAGTCACAACACAAGCATTAGGGAACAGGCGAAAGAGTAGTCGAGGAACGAAAGGAGTCGGAAAACAGAAGTAGACAACGATAGAAGGAACCGCTCAGAATTGTTAAACGAAGTTTTGCAAAGCTTCGCAGGGATCACATGAAAACCAAGGCCTTAAATACCAACAGTAATGAGACACAGCTGAATCAGAACTCGGGCGATTTAGAGCGAATCAGAGAATCCGAACGGAAGCGCATGGACATGGCGTCATCCCGCGTAGCCCTCTGGGAAGTGGAGTCCCGGAGAGTGGGGAAGCCGGGGAGACCCGGAGGTGTGACAGGTCGGCATAGGAATCAGCTGCATTTATCCCATCCAAAAATGATACCACAGGTAGTAGCACAAAAATTAAGAGCTGTATGCCTACAAAAATCATAAATGCTAAAGGAATCTCCAAAAGCAGAACAGACTGGGCTATGAAAAGTGTTAATCCAGTTTACCTGTTTTGTGAGAAGTACAGAACCTTCTCATAGATCACAGTCTATTTTTCCTGGTCATTAAAATCATGTCATGTCCATGTATAGTTCTGATGTGTGTTTTTTCTTCACCCTTTGGTCTTGTCTTACCTTACTTTACCTTAACATGAACAGTTTCATCATCTTATTTCAGAATAATGCTTTAAAAATAAAACCATCACAAGACACAACGTTACTGAGAGCTGGACCTGATTCACAGTAGCAATATCACCCAGTGTCAAATTCACAGTTTTGTTGGTATACCAGGTCTTGCATGGTTGTTAGGAGTCTTGTATACTCATTAACTTCAATCACTTTTTGAACTTTGAAATAAGTGAAACATTTACATCCTTATGTAAGTGGGAAATCTTACATTTAATCTCAAATATATTCCTTGAAAAATAAATGTATTTTTCTAAATGAAATAAATAAAGGGAGTTTTTCACAGGACTTTATTGCTAAGTATCATAAAATTGGCCCGTCCTGTTTTACATCAGAAATTAAATTTCTAACTGTGCTAATGATGGAATGATACTTTATGGCACTTCCAGGTGGATTTGGAAGCGGTTGCTTTAATGAAGCAGGATGTAGGGGCAACATTTGCACTTGGTGAGGATAGCCATGAAAAGCGCTCCTACTCCAGTGGCGATTGGTTTAACACTGATGACGAATCAAACACTCAGAAAGGTAAGGTATTGATACTGGTTTCATAATACTTTTGTGGTGTCCTAATACAATTAGTGTCCTAATAACATGTAGTATAAAATTCACCAGATTCCTCAATAATTACAACTTTCCATTTTTCTCCTAGTGTACGAAATTACAGTGTCCTTCACATCTGACCACCCAGGCTTCTATGAACAGTGGCTTGTGCTTGACTTTGATATGAGACCAGTTCTGCTGCAAAAACTCAAAGTTACAGTAGGGGAGCAGCCACCGGAGAGAGTTCAAGACAATGACAGATATCAACAGAGTATCGATTCAGCTTACAGTGCAACAGAAACAGAGAGTGTACGATACACTGAGCAGGTTTGGCAAGAAGGCACTGTAGAAATGGTCCCATACTTTGAGATGACAGAGGCAGAGAGACAGCTGCTAAATAGGTACCGGCAGACAAACAGACACCTGAGCACAGAAACCACTGAACCTGGATCAATCACCCGCCAGAATTACAAGAAGAAAATGCATCACTTTCTCTACCAAGAAGAAATGGAACAAGAGAAACTGATAAGAAGGTAAAGCTTCAGTTCTGTTTTGGGTGCATGCTGTAATTTACAACAGTGATACACAATGTCATCAAGAATTGCTAGAGCCCTTGGTAAAGTAAAGTATGTTTAGTGCATGTAATCTTTCAGTGAAGTTTACAGAACCAAAAAACAAAAACAGAAACTCAAAAACCGCATGTTGAAATTATGCAATCTGCTTTTGACAACTATGTACTAGGTGCAGGGTCATCTCTGATATGTTATATATGTTGTATATATTGAGTTCTTAGGTCATTCCTAAGGCTTTTGGAAGATCCACCACAGCACTTTATATACACGATATGTGAAAAAACTATTAGGACCCTCTGTTACTGTGTGTCCCAATACTTTTTTTCCCATGTAGTGTATAACTCAAACTCCAGCCATTTACAGCACTTTTCCACTATATGGTAGGTTTTTGACTCAGCTGCAGTTTTTGCTTACCTTTTGGTATTGGATTACCTTAAACCATATAAGGTGATTAGGGTCTAGTTCAGTTGGGTTGGTACCATGTGGTGGAAAAGTGACTTAATGTTTGTGGGTTGCAGGGATGACCCATGACTATTAGAGTTGGGCCTCTTGAATTGGGCCATAACTGTCAAAATATAGATAGATAGATAGATAGATAGATAGATAGATAGATAGATAGATAGATAGATAGATAGATAGATAGATAGATAGATAGATTTACATTAATCACAGAAAGAGGTTAATTCTACTGTCTTAATTATGTAATGTGGTTGGAGTGGTTGGTGT
The DNA here is from genome assembly GCA_024036415.1 of Prochilodus magdalenae. NCBI lineage: Eukaryota > Metazoa > Chordata > Actinopteri > Characiformes > Prochilodontidae > Prochilodus > Prochilodus magdalenae. Next base: position 169,208 of record JAMWET010004900.1, on the reverse strand, counting down.
TGCTCAGTGAATAAGACCACTACCTACTAGGGAGCTATCACACCATCTGGGAGGTCTGGGTTACACCATTAAGAGTCGTTGGGCAAGACTCCTTACACTACGTTGCCCTACCTGTAATATGAATACCCTTGTAAGTCGCTCTGGATAAGAGCGTCAGCTAAATGCTGTAAATGTAAATGTTATGTAAATACGATTCTTTAGGCCTTCACTGGAGGAACTTCCTTATTGGCTGTATCTACCTAAAATCCAAAAACATAACCAAAACATCCTGATTGCTTAACTTTCTAAAATACTGTCTTCTTCTAGGCAGGTTTGTTGCAGCTCTAGTTAGTATAATGTTTTAATTAGCTAAGAGTGCTTGGCCTGCATTTCCCCTCGTATTTATACCTTAGTGGAGGTCATGGAGAATCAAGAATCAAATGTGCTAACATGTTAAACTAACATCTATTTTTAAAGGTATGCCATTTTACCAAGAGTAATAATAATTCTGGAGGGTTCGGTATACAGACTGACAAGAGAAAAAATTGTTTCTTTAGTAAACTTGTTGTCTATAATTATGTTTATATGAGTAAAACGCTACTGATATAAATATTGAAAGTAAACTGTTAATCAGCGAAAATCTTTCTAATATGATTTTTTATATTTGTCCCTATACACATGTGCAGGCTAAACCTGCGAGGGAAGATGTCTTTGAAGAACTATTTGTTTGAGCCTTGGTGTGGAGCTAAATATGCCATCGCGGGAAAGCTTTTTGGCAGTGTGTCCGTCTCCCACTCCCTGACTCCTGATACACCAGAGGGCTACATGCTGAAGAGAGGTGTTAAATCAGTCCTGGTGGGTCTGCCAAACACTGAAGGTGGGCTTCGACGCATTTATGAGGCTGAAATTCTTAAAGATACTGTCGGTGAGACACAAGTGTATGTGCAGCTCTCCAGCAGATGCTGTACTGAACTGAATCTTAAGAGTGATCAAACAGTTGAGATGGAGATCCAGTTCCAGCTGGACCGCAAGTGGTTCTGTGAAATGCACAAGGCTGTAGACATCTTGCCAGACCTTCAGAGGGTCTTACCTGACCTGAGTGACAACAGTGGCCCAGTTAGAATGAATTCAAGTCCTGGAGAGCTAAATGAAAAGCAGCAAACTGCCATGGACTTTGTATTAGCATCTGATCATAGAAACAGCCTCGCACCGTTGCTGATATATGGGCCTTTTGGAACCGGGAAAACTTTCACTCTTGTGAAGATTACTCTGGCTCTCGCATTGAAGCCCCAAAACAAAATCCTGATCTGTACACATACGAACAGGTAAATCAATGCCTTTCATGTAGATGTTGTATTTATTTACATGGATTTCAGCGTTACGATGTGAATTGAATGGCTTGATTTAACGAGCTTTCCTTTCCTGCTTTCAGCTCTGCTGATCTTTATGTTAAGGATCATTTCCACAGCAGCGTAACTGCTAATCATTCACCCAGGCCTTTAAGAATAAAGGAAAGTGGAGGTGAAAAAACAGATCCTGTCACTCTACAGTACTGCCATGTATCCAAAAATGGCTCATGTTTTGAGTTCCCTGACAGAGAGACTCTGGACGTAACAAAAATCATCATAACAACTACAGGAGTGGCACGATTCTTCCATGACATGCAGCTTCCATCCGACTACTTCAGTCACATCTTCATTGACGAGGCCTCTCAGATGCTAGAGTGTGAAGCACTGATGGCTCTTGGCCTGGCAGGCAAAAAGACCCAAGTAGTTTTAGCTGGAGATCACATGCAGATGGGACCCAAGCTTTTCTCTGTGGGGGAAGACAAGCGCTCTGACCATACTCTTTTGAACCGTCTCTTCCATTACTACCAGACAAAGAACACCACCACTGCTACAAACAGCCGAATAATCTTCAACGAAAACTACCGCTCCACACCAGCAATTGTGGAATTTGTGTCCACCCATTTCTATGTTGGGAAAAGTGATGCAATCAAAGCCAAAGGAAATGTACCTCCCCACCCAAACCAAAATGCTCTACTGTTCTTCTACGTCAGAGGAGAATGCCTATTAGATATTACGAACTTGTCTTGGTTCAATCCAGCACAAATTGAATGTGTTGTTGCTGTCGTCTATGAGGTGCTGAGTGGATGGCCAGAGGAGTGGCAACCTTATGATCCAGCATCAATCTGTGTTCTCTCACATGGCAGCCAGGTAACTGAATTAATTGGTTATGTTATTTACCACAGAGGCCTATTCACAAGAAGTCTGGACATAAAAATGCACACATTTTGTAAATGGAGCCAGGTCAGGTCTCTGCACTGAATGCCTTAAAAGCTGGCTGACCAAACAAACAAAGTTGTGGTCCAAGCTAAGCTGTATTAACATGGTGGCAGAGAAGCTTATCTGACCAGAACGTACATGACAAGCAATAAGCTGAAATACCAAGGTTATGTTAATGATTCATCAAAACCACAGGATATCTTTGCTAACAAACACTACAAGTCAATAGTCAGCCACGTCCTTTTTGCAAATACATCCCCAGAACTATTCTCAATTCTAATAAAGAACCTGCATGTGGTTTTGAACTGAGTGAGACAAGTTTTGGTGTATTTGCAGGAAATGTTTGTGTGATTATTGGCTAGTGTTTGTTAGAGATGTGTGTCCAATAGTTTCATTGCTAAATTAAAAAGTGTAAATAATGTGAAAATTATTGTAGATATGTGTCACGTCTCCGCGTCATCCCGGCTTTCCCGCTCTTCGGGACTCCACTTCCCAGAGGGCCACGCTCGATGACGTCATGTCTATGTGCCCCCGTTCGGACTCCGTGATACGCTCTAGGTCACCTGAGTTTTAGCCACAGCGGTTAGCAATCAATTACTTCCTGTATTTAAGCCACACACAAACGCTCACTCTTTGTGAAGCTTTGCCAAACGTAGTTTAGCAATCCTGAGCGGTCTTTTCTCGTGTTGGCTCATTTTGGTTTCCGACTCCCTTCGTTTCTCTACTACTCTTTCGCTTAATCCCTTTTTCTTGTGCTCTGACTCGACGGTTTGAATCTGTGCTTTCTCACTTTGGTTTTCCCCTTCGGTCTTCCCCTGTAAACTCGTTCGCCCTTGCTGCTTGTACTACCTGGTTCTGACCTCCGCCTGTCTCTGACTCCGATTTAGCTTCTCCCGTTGTTTCGCTGTTTACTGGTGCTTGCTGAGATTGCCTGTTTGTAATAAACCGTTCCTGTTTTTTTTTTTATTCTGCACACGTCGGTCTCCAAGTCTTTTGTCTAACAATATGTCATGCGTCATCTTCAGTGATGAGTAATGCTTTTGACCTGGTGGGACGACCAAAGAATTTGTGTTTGTTGTCATGTGTCGTCACATGTCTAGAAGACCTGGTGTCACTCCACCGCCACCCCTACATTTCCTTCTGGGTGCAACTATTTATTTAATGAGGGGTGTATATTCCTAACCATTCCAAAGCTAAAAGTGTAGCACACAGAGGGTTGCACTACATTAAAAATCAAATCATTCCATAACCCCATACTTCATGTGAATAGGCCTTTATAAAGAACCATTATATATACACAGGGGAAAATAAGTATTTAATACACTGCCGATTTTGCAAGTTTTCCCACCTACAAAGAATAGAGAGGTCTCTATCATAGGTACACTTCAACGCTGCGAGACAAAATCTAAATTAAAACCAGAAAATCACATTGTACGAAATAAATATTGGATCATCCACCAACCAGCAAGAACTCTCTCACAGACCTGTTAGTTTTTCTTTGAAAAGCTCTCCTATGTATATGTATATATTCTTGTTTGGATGTTCCAGTATAACCCTTATTGGTATTACAGGTGTTTGAAATAAGGAAGAGACTGAAACAGCAGGACCTGGGTATGATCACTGTAGAGAATGCAGCAAATGTGCAAGGTGCAGATACATTTCTTTTTCGTGTTGCTTTGTTAGAATTAAATGAGCATGCTCTTCATGATTCTTTAACATGTTCTTTCCCTTCATTCACAGGAAAACAGTTCAGAGTAATCATAATAACCACTGTGCACACCAAAGACACCTTGAAGGTGACTGAGCAGCCCTGTCTTGAGTTCTTCAATGACATGCGTGTCCTGAACACAGCCATGACCAGAGCTCAGTCCCAAGTGATTGTAGTTGGAGATGCTACTGCTCTTTGCTGCTCTCAGTTTGGGAAGTGCTGGAGACTTTGGAGGTCTTACATCAAGCATTGCATTGGCAAAGAGAGTTTTTATCCTCAGGATTTCACTTTGGACAGTCTGGATCAAGAGCTGCTTGAGCTTTCAAACATGATCAAAACTGAGGAGGATGACAGCAGTGATGACGACTCCGTCACCTCAGAGATACCAGACATCACTGAGGATCCCATACTGAAAGAGCTTCTTAATGAAGACAATGATCTTCAGATACAGTTGACAGAGGAAGGCTTGTTTCCTGTCTTGCAGGCTGACAATCTCGACAACAACCTGGTGAGGCATGTGAGGAAGGAAAGTCCAACTCCTCCAAATTGGATGTTGCAGGACAACTCTAACAATTACGAGCATGGGTTAGTGTGTGAGTTAGTTTTGGAGAGGTATGACTCAGGCTATGCTAAGCCACTTGAAGATCCATCCATAAAGATACACATCAAAGGCAGAAACAACTTGGGGCAAGCAGTTTCTGGAGATGAGGTGACAGTGGACCTTTTGACCCCTGAGACATCTCCTCCAAAGGGCAAAGTGATTAAAGTGCTTAAGCATTCAGCTTTGTCCAAAGAGTTCGTCTGCACTATTGACAATAATGATAAACAACTGATGACACCAATCAACATATGCTTTCCTAAGCTATTCACACCATTTTGGAAAGACAAACCATACCACATTGCCGTCAGAAATTCTACAGACTGGTCAGTAGAGAGATTCATCAAGATTAATGAGGAAGCCCGCAGGAACAATCTCTTTGTTGTCAGATTTTTAAAGTGGCGGAAGGACTGCAAATATCCTTTAGGGATTGTTGTCCAAGTACTTCCCAGAGTTACCTCACTAGAGGATGGAATGAAGGTACTTGAAAAAGAGTACCAGCTGAAAAGAACAGTTTCTCCACCCGTTCATGAAGAAATGCAGAAAATCAAAAAGATTCCTTTATTTACAGAGGACCGTCAAGATTTTCGTAAGCTACTGACATTTACCATAGATGCATCAACTTCACAAGACCTTGATGATGCCATTAGTGTGAGGGATTTAGGCCAGTGCTACGAAATAGGCATTCACATTGCTGATGTTGCAAGCTTTGTGGCTAAAGACAGTGAACTGGACAAATACGCAAGACAGCAAGGGACATCATTCTACATTTCGGAAGGTGAACCCACACACATGTTTCCAAATGAGTTATCCACCAAAGACTTCAGTTTACTCCCTGGCTGTGAGCGCCGCTGTATTTCACTGTTGACAAAAGTGGACAAGCAAACACACCGCATACAAAGAAGATCCTTTTTCAAATCAGTGATTTGCTCCAACAGGAGATTCTCATATGAAGAGACTGAGGAGATCTTGAGAACGTCAGGTGATGGAAATGACTTCCACACATTGGAGGGATGTCTTGCTGTAGCATGCCACTTTGCTGAGATTCATAGGAAAGACAGAAAACAGGATGACTGGTGCTACAAGTCACCTGATGAGGACACAGTTCTTGGAAAAAGGCGATCTCACAGATTGGTGGAGGAGCTGATGATCATGTTCAACCACACAGTAGCTGATCGGCTTCTGTCAGATAAAACCAGGAGCCTAACTCCTCTGAGGTGCCAGGACAGACCAAATAGAGAAGAACTTCGTGATTTTGTTGACAAGAATGCCTCTTTGCTTCCAATGTCCATCCATTTGTCATCCCAGCTTGATCATGTGTCAGAAAGTTTGATGCAACAAAATGATCATCCTGAATCCTTTCCCATATTGGCATCGGTCTTGAACAGTCTTAAGATTGCTGCACAGGACGAAGACATTCACAGCATAGTTGACCTTATTACAACTGATGACATTCACCCGCTCCTTCTTCCTCTTATCCTTAGCATGAGGAAGCACCTTAACAAATCACTTGTATTGCGTGCTAACTCAGCACACCTTGCACGAATTGGGCACTATGATTTGGTGCTAGACAGCTACACCTGGGCCTCCTCCCCAATCCGACGCTATGTAGATGTCATTGTGCAAAGACTTCTTCATTCTGTGCTTGACAATACTAACACTGAGTACACTCAACATGACATTGATCTGTGCTGTGTTGACTTTACCCAGAAAAACACCAATCAGTCTTCATGCCAGAAAAAATCTGATCAGTTGAGTCTTGCTTCAAAGCTGTCCTGTCAAAACGCAAGAAAGGTGGCTTACATTGTTGAAGCCAATCCCACTGGAAACAACTTCAGGATAAGCTTTCCACTGAACAGCAGTGCCCTCCCAGGAACAGTTGGCATAATGTACAGAGATCTTCAGTTAGTGGATCAGCCTTGTTTTAATGAGGAAGACGATTGCATGGTACTGAGATGGAAGAGAAGGGTATATTCTGTTTCGAATCCCAGGATCCACGCTGATCTTAAACTACAGAAAGGCAATGCTGTCATAACTCATGTGCCCACTGAGTCTTGGAAAAACCTGGTGTCAGCTATCAGAGAGGAAAAATGGCAGTACATGGTCCAGGTGATTGAGCAAATGAACTCTGTGCACACAAGACAAGCATCTAGAAGAAACATGCAAATTCCTCCAACAGCCTCTAAGATGGAGATACCCAATCAAATAGAGGAGCATTACCTTGACATGTCGATGAAACTGAAGCAGGGGCAAAATATCGAGGTACAGTTAGGCACAGATACTGTTCGAGGACTTTTGGTACCAGCAGTTCAGCTGCTTGTATTGAACCCAAAGTTTGAGATTTGCTTGGATCACACTAAAAATCCAATTGTGTGTTTTTCAAAATACGCCCTCTGTTCCTCACGGACTTCATACCCTACATACATGGATTATCAGAAAATATGGAAACCTCTGTGTGAAATAGAGTCAGCCTGTAGTGCTGTGGCAGAAAATGAGAGCATCGTCATTAAAGACGCAGAGCTGAAATGGAAACAATCTAAAGAGCACCTTGAGGGATCCTTTCAGTTACCTCTCGAAAAGAAAGATCAGTGGGCTATTGATGCCGACCTAGGCAACTGTTTCTTGTGCATTCGGCTGAGAATCCAGCAGAAGGACCTAAGTCCAATTCTAGTAGACTCGCTTTCAGAATCTCAAAATTTCAATCTCATGGATGTTCCTGGTCTCATCTGGATAGCCCACGGAGTGGTCACCAGTGCCACAAAAGAGTTGAAATATATTGAGATTGATTTCCGTATCAATCACATGCCCATGGCAAACATTCCTGATCAGATCTTCCATAGGAGTGCAAGATTCACAGTGGAGCTGATACCCAAGCTTCTGCCAGACGTGTAAGTACAGGTACTGGGCAGGGGTGACAATAAATGCTCAGTATGTAGTTTATAGATGCTCAATGATTATTCTATTTGTTCCTCAGGCGCAAAGAAAATGCTGTTGAAAATCTCACAAAAGCTAACCAGCTTGTGAAGGCCATTGCCACTGGTAAAAAGACACGAGACCAAAGTAAGACACTTCCTCTACCTTTATGTAGATTAATGAGACATTTGGTAGAAATCTGGTGGTTAGTGAAATTTCATTTGTCACTTTGTCCTCCTTCAGGAACTACAATCCCAACATGTAATCGATCCAGATTTGAGATTGAGAATCATCTGTCCTTTGGGTTTCCCCATTTGAACAACAGCCAATCCAAAGCCATAAAGGAAGCACTAAACAATGAGTTCACGCTCATCCAAGGACCACCAGGTTAGAGGCGGAGAAGCGTACATACACGTTTAGGAACATTTCTATATATTTAAGTGAATTTTAAATTTGAGATCACTTTCTTCAGGTATTATTTCTGCCCATTGTGTCAGTTTTATCATAAATTTTTCATTAGATTTTTTTTTTAATTATGGCACAAACCTCTTTAATAAGAAAGTCTATTAATGCTTCATAAAGAAGCCTAGCTCTAGTGCTGCTACATAAACACTCATCATTGGAAAAAAAAGCTGCACCCAGTAAGAATCCAGCAGGATGGAAATTGGGTAGGTTTGGTAACTGGTGTGTAGGTTTGACATTATGTGACATGTGAATTAACCCAGGACTCCTTGTTGAGACATTTGGCTTTTTGTGTTAGCAATGTGTAGCTCAATAAATATGGCCCATATCAGTGTAAATTTATCATCATTTATTGTTCCTGGTAACCTCTAACTTCCTTCCCGATAGCACTGCAGTCCAACACTTCCCTCTGGGTGCAACTGGATGACGAGTGTACTAAATCTACTCTGAAAAGCTTGCTCGTCAAGACTAAACGTGAACAAACAACTAATTAGCTAATAGTTTGAAAGAACTAGGCACATATTTTACACCCAGACTACACATTTATCTCATGTAGACTAAACAAAACAGTTAAAGAGGACCCTAGCCATTGTCTGTTTCTCCTGTTATTTAAAAAAAAATCAACAGTAAAATGATAGAGTCCTTAAAGGCTGTTCATAACCATATGTGTGGGGGATCCCTTTGTTTATTTTTGCTTAGGGATGTATCACATTATAAATATATATTTATTTCCCAAAGCTTTTCGGCAGTGGGACACTAGTCTTACTGCTTCTGGGAGCTGATTGTTTGGTGCTAATCAACTCATTGCCGAAGTGAGGAGGTTTACACTCACTGTTGTAAAGAACATAAATGAGGCACTGTTAGAAAGTTCTATTACTTGCATTAAAGTGCATATATATATATATATATATATATATTACCATTTTAAAAAATGACCATTTACTAACTTTGACATTGTATATAAGCTTCATACTAGCCCATTTATTTTGACCTTGTTCAGGGTGCCATCTTGCATTTGGTGAACCCAGAAGACATTTTAACTGGCATGCGGAACTGCTGTTCTCAACTAGAACAGCACAATGTGATGCAACATTAGTAGATGATTAGAATAGACAGATAATTAAAACAGTAAACATTCAGAGAGTTGTACGAAATGTGCCAGTGATATTTTGTCACCAAGGAAAGTTCTCCGTTTCTGATAGGGACTGGAAAAACAGTGGTTGGCGTCCACATTGTGTATTGGTTCTTCCAAGAAAACCAAAAACGTCCTAATCTTCAAAGAGTCGAGAATGAAGACAAAAAGAAGAGCTGCATTTTGTACTGTGGTCCATCAAATAAATCTGTCGATGTGGTAGCAGGTATGTTTACTTTTGTCTCCTGTTCTTTTAGCAAGTCTACATGTGTATGCAATATATATGATATAAGTACTTCTCCTGATTTGTCTTCCTGATGTGATGTTGTAGGTCAGCTCCTGAAACTTAGGAGCAAATTAAAACCGCTGAGGGTCTACAGTGACCAGATGGAGATTCTGGAGTTTCCATACCCAGGCAGCAGCCTGAAGCTTTCCCGTCATTCTCAAAGAATCGAGAGGCCCAATGAAGAACTTAGGTACTGCTCTTCTCAGTTGTTTCAGCTTTATCATACTAATAGAATCTGTCAACTAATAAAAACCTGCTTTATTTTAGGTCCATTACATTGCACCACAGGATTCGTAGCCCTGAGAACCCATTCTCAGCTCAAATAAGGGCTTTTGACTTGAAAATCCAAAGATTACAGCGCCTCACAGATGAAGAACTGAAAAGGTATACCAGTGTCAAACTGCACACAACTGTTTTGTGTATTAGCAGCTAATAAACTAAAAGAACAAATACATTCAAATAAGCATTATGTATCAAGTTTACCTTAAAATAACAGGTTCAAAACCATTTTGATGGCACACTGACCAGACAGGAGAATGCCGTCTATGTCACTGATGCTCCAGAAAGAGCAAATCTCAGACTGGCTTTGACGAGAGCTAAAAGAGATAAAAGGGTTCAAGGCAAAAGATGGAAAACAATGAGAATCTGTGTTTGTAAAAATCCGGTGTCATCCCGATCTCACAGAGTTTTGTAGTTTTTCCAGATACCACCAGTCAGTCAGGTTTCAGGCAAGCGTACAAAGAAATAAATTCTCAAAGCTTGATTTTTGTATTTGCTACAGTGGTGTAAAAGTGAAATACACTCCCAACATAATACTGCTTCAGATGAGCTAATCAATTTAAAGCCGTGCCTTTTTAAAAGTGAGCCATAGACACTGAAATGTAATATTTTTGTCTTGTATTTTTACAGCTACAAGGACTGCCTGAATGAGGCTCGTAAATATGAGCTGTTGCAGCATGATGTCATCCTCTGCACTTGCACAACTTCCCCACATCCACTCCTGGTTAAAGTTCTTAACTTTATCAGATCATCATTGATGAGTGTGCCATGGCAACCGAGCCTGAGGCCTTCATTCCCCTGGTCGCACACAAACCGAAACAGGTAGCCTGTTTTCTGATTTCCCAACAATTTCCAATATATAAATTTAGAATTGTGTAAAGTTATATATGCTTGTATACAGAAGTTTAAATACAGACCATATTTAAATTTTTCAGAGTTAAAACCAATTAACACATCCTCCTTATTTGCAACTAGTAGTATTTTACATTCAGAAAATAAACAGATCAACAAAACATGTAATTTAATTTAATTTTGCATACTAGCATATGTAAACTGAACCTAATACTTGCAGACTGGCTTGAGTATGAGAATCAGTATATAAGAGTAAGCATAAGTCAAGCATATTGTAGTAAGTATACACATTAATGCAGCCTATACTAGAATGGCATAACTCTATAACATCACACTGGTCATCACATTAAACTGGGGTTACCTCAACTTTCAGATTGTTCTACTGGGCGACCATAAGCAGTTGCAACCTGTGGTCAATAATGATTTGCTTCAGAGACTGGGAATGAAGAAATCTCTTTTTGAACGCTACATGAGGAAATCACTGTTGCTTGACACTCAGTACCGAATGGTAAGAGTAATTTATGCTACATGGCTATATGATCTCAAGTGCTCCATCTGGTCTATTGAGAAGTTATCCATCTGCCTTACTGTGCTCTCACTGAGAATGATGAATTCTTCTTCTACTACGGATGCAAATGTTAAAAAAAGGTAACTGGTAACTGGTTTTGCAGTTTGCAAGACTTGGTGGATGATATGTGCTAGGCTTCAGCCACTCTATCATGTAATTAGAAAAAGCTGCAATGGGAGATACAAGGCGAAGGGCGAAGTTTTGCCACACCCTTTCTTTCTCCGACTCCCGATCTCTTCTTTGTTCCTTTTGATTTGATCTAGTTTATCTCTTGGCTTTCTGATTTGTTCGTCCTCTGACCATTCTCTCGGTCTCGTCCCTTTGCTCTGGTAACCCTGACTTCCTCTCTTGGTTCTGACCTCTGGCTTAATGGTTAATTAACCATTAAAAATCTGTCAGATTAACCTTCAGGAAATGTACATTTATATTCAATTAACTTTAGAATTTTTTGGAGCAACAGTCACTGAACAATGTTAAATCAATCTGTTGCTGTATATTCAGGCAATATGCAAAATTAGGTAAATGTGGGATTTAAGTATAAAAAATATGCCATAATAATAATACTATTATTATTATTGACGTAACCCTGGCAGTCATCACCTCTGAATTCATAATGTAACCCGTTATCTGATTACTGTCTTTGTTACTTTAACTGTAAGTTAATACAGTTCCCTTTTGTTTGTATACTGATTGCATGTGTTCTGTGTCTACCCAACACTGTTCCTCATCCCCGCTTGATCATTGAGAAATGAATCCAGCGATAAGACTGATCAAACTCTTCTTCTTTTTGTGTTTTAAAAGGCTAGAGGCTGCCTCTTGCTGTTAGACTTGAGTACTGCGCATGTACAATTCAACTCACAGACGTCACCAGCTTTTCCCATAGTAGAGTGACAGATCACAGCAGTGTACTTTAATGTGAATGTCGTACTCGCAATGCAAAATGCATGCACGTCTGCAGGTCTGCTATGATTGCTAACCTGCTAACCTGCTTACTTGCTAACCTAAATCTCCAAGAATGACCATGTTCTTATTCACATGAGGTCACAGAATGATTTGATGAGTATGAAAAAGGTGTAACAGTCGTAATATTAAGACCACCTCAGTGTATCTACACTCTTTATCCATTTCATCAGCTCCACTTACCACACTGAACTGAAACGGCTCTTAAGCTACTTTTCCACTGCATGGTACTGACTCGACTGGATTCCACTCTGTTATGTTACCTGGTACTAAATTTGGTTCTGAGCTAGTCTGTTTTTTTTTTTACAGCTGTCCAGCTACATTGAGTGGGGGTAGAAAACAAAGTATGTGGTGCCAAAAGGAAGAAGAGTTCTAGCTGTAGGGCACAGTGAAAATCGGCCCTAGTCTTGGATGATAAATGGTTGAATTGACAGTGAGATTTCTGCCTGTAGTTCAGTTGCAGATGCACAGGAGTGTAATCATATTTTAAAATCTTAGCACAGTGCGTGGCTTTATTAAGATCTGTATTTTAACTGAAGAGGTCTTAAGAGGAGTCATGTGAGATTACATGTTTTTCCCCCTGCGGTATTGTGATGTGAAAAATATTCTGGAATTTTCTCTAGATGACATGAACAGTGTTATTTAAGAACATTATTGATTGTAAAATGATTGGGGGGAGGAAAAAACAACTTTTTAACACTTGTGAGGGTGACCCATCTTTTGTTGCACAGTAATGCTACATAATTGAGTCCAGGAACAAGTTTTTCTTTTGTATCAAGCTAATAAGTAGCAAGACGTTTCATTTAATCTGCTTTATCTGGCATTGCATGTCCTGGGATGTAAGTACATGCACACGTTGCAATGGCGATGCTAAAACGATATATTGTGTAGCCCTAGAGGAGACGTACACAATTTAACCCACGGTGCATTTGCTTTTTATTTGTCACCCGTCTGTAGGTCTTGTACTTAGATTTGCAGGAGTTGGTTGTACAGTTGAAAGGTAGGGTAACTCTACTGTGCATATCTGTTTCAGCAAGAAGACATCTGTGCATTTCCGTCTAAAGAGTTTTATGAGGGAAGACTGAAGACCATAAAACCTCATAAACCGAAAGTTTTCATGACTGAATTCCACTATCCAACTTCCATCATCTTTGGCCATGTTGAGGTAAAGGAATTGAGTCTAGTGGTGTCAACCGAACGAGGGAATGAAAACTCCAAAGCTAACGTCGAAGAGGCAGAGGAGGCGGTATGGAAAAGAACTGGAGCTTTTAAACGTGCTTTGCATTTTCCGATATTTTTGGATTCATTTTCAGACTTCCTGTGAAATTTCTCCGTATATTTCTCACTGTAAAGTTCAATTGTGTAATAACCTACCACCTCCAGCCTGCTCGTAAATGTGGTGTAGCACTAACCATAAGGTTTGTTATTCCAGGTGCGAATTGCAAGACTTCTAATGAATGCTGGGATAGCAGCAAAGGACATTGCTATCCTGACACCATACAATGCTCAGGTGGCAAAAATCAACGAGATCTTGTATACTTACAGTAGACAAAACATCACAGTGAACACCATCATGAAAAGTCAAGGTAAATCCTGTGTAATAACTTCTATTCCACTGGATTATTTGACACAAAGTGGGCTTTCCCTAATCAGGATTTTCTCAGGATTCTCTCCTGTAACAAAAACTCAAAATAAAACACAGAATATGCACATTTAACTGAACATATTAATTACATTATGTGTTATGGAGACAAGGTTATTGCTTTTACAGTATGTTGAGTATCTTGTGGTTTATTGCTCTGATATCACAGGATAGACAAAACAGGCCAAAACCAATAATAAGAGCCAGATAGAACAGAAAACAGAATGATTCAGAAAGTTTGGTGGACATTAACACTGTTACTCTGTGCCATAAAATCTGTTGTGGCCTTTTAGTAGGATAACCTTTGTTTACATCTTTTGGTTTGACGCTCTACCAGTCTGAAGTTTAGACTTATCCAACTAAACGAAGGTTGTTGGTTATCTTAAAGACTCTACAGGCTTACACTCAACAGTGCCACCTGATGAGTTGTCTGAAACAAGACATATCTTGAAATACCAAATATACTCTTGATGTATCACAGTACTGCATTTTTGCCAAATCGCCACCTCAAACATATATATGTTCTGTTGTGCAAAAAAAACTAAAACAAAAACAACACACTTTTATCTCTCTTTTTTTGCACAATTTAAAAGCTCTAATTACACCTTCAGTTTAGTAATAAATAATGATGGGAGGTTTTTATGGTGGACTGCGTAATTCCAAAAGTGATATTTTATAGTTTGAGGTCTTCACTTTTATTCTAAGGTAAAACATTAAGCTAAACATATTGAGAACCTTCTGTGAGTAGCTGTGTCTGAACTTTTGACTGCTACTGTATATCAAACTGCAAGCCTATACTGAAATACATTGAGATATTACACACCATAAATGTACCCTTGGTCATTTTCAAAAGCTAAAATAAAAAATACTTTTGAAAAAGTTAACTAATATTTATGATGTTATTATAAAGTATGCAGCCGTGCCCTCACATGTATCCTCCTGCAAGAAAAAAAAAGACTGGACGCTGGAAAAATCTTTATTTTTTTTTTAACATAGGAAGTGAATGGCGATATGTCATCTTGTCGACTGTACGTTCTTGTCCTGGATTGGACATTGAGATGCAACCCACAAGAAGCTGGCTTTTAAAGAGCCTGGGATTTATCATGGACCCAAACCAAGTCAATGTGGGCATCACCAGAGCCCAGGAGGGACTGTGCATCATTGGTATGTATTATAAACACAAACGTAAACATTTGTAAATACAAAAGTCTTAGTAAAACAAGGACATGCAGTGTCAGTGATGCGAAGCACCACAAGCTATTAGAATGCTAGTTGGCCCCCTATTACGGGAACGTAGGGCAAGTTGACTTCATTATCGAAGCAGTTTTTATCCTAACACTAAACTCATTGTACAGTGGGGATAATAATAACTATATGAATATATTTCCACAGGTAATAGGGACTTGCTTTACTGCAGCCCTCTGTGGAGAAGACTTCTGTGGCATTACAAAGAGAAACACTGTTTGGTGGATTCAGCACGGGACATCAGGGTTGCACGTGCCTGAGCTACAGTGTGGCTGGACTGAGTGGATTACAGACTTGTGAGCTTCAGTGAGCTACAGAATGGCTGGCTTATGCAAGCAATGGAGAGTCTTGAGGATCTATGTAAAATATGACTGTAAAGACGTTGTAGTATTCTTGTTGTCATTGTTGTTGTTATGGTAACAAGTGACAATCGCATGGCTTTTCATCATGTTGTAAATATTGTAACATAATAACTGAAATTCTTAATACACAGAGCTATGGTGTGTCACGTTCACTTTCTGTGGCACTGAAAATGCTAATTACGGGTTACAGTCATGGCCATGAAAGTAACACATTGTAAAAATCAATATCAGTTATAGCATGTTTGCATTAGGGGTAAGTTGGTAAGTTTAAAACGACCAGGTAGTAAAGAAACATTCAGTTCCAATCATTCACTTCCCAATCTAAATAATCCAAGTATGAAATTTAAAATGTCATGTATTTACATATATTACACATATTAAACCCACTGTAGTTTAGCCCTGCCCACTTACATTAATTTTAAAAAGCTAAGTGTCAGCAGTAGGGTGACTCAATACCAATTCTTCTTATTTAATACCGATTTTAGCATCATGTTTATTTGTCAGTGCCATCAAATATTCACTTTTAGATTAAATGTGGTTTATGCAAGTTACCAGGTAGTTAAGACTAATGGATCATCTAAACATTATATAATTATCCTTGTAAATATAGAATTCGGAATACTTTGGTATTTGTTTATTTATTTATTTATTTTATTGTGGGACCACTGTTCAATTTGGTGTAATGGACCATCCTCATATATTAGATAACTTCAGTAAAATTCATATTAATAACCAAAAAAATCTTTTGTATTGGTTTACTGTGGATTCAGTTTGCGAGACTTTATTAAACAGCACCATCTGTTGGGCCCCAGAGGTAAAGTCGCCGAATTTGCTGAATTCTACTGAATTGTACTCAAAACATGTCAGACGTTCATTAGCTTTGACTTTGATCAAATGAACCTCCCTCTCTCTCTCTCTCTCTCTCTCTCTATACACACACACACACACACACACACACACATATATATATATATATATATATATATATATATATACATAGTCAGTATGGGCTGCTTTTTGAAAAAGGCAAAATACCATGCAGCCAATCAGAGCAAAGATCATGTACGTACATATATATATATATATATATATATATATATTAGCCTCAGTAATGCTTAAGTTTAAAGACATAAAGAGAGATTAGAGTAGAAATCATGAAAGCCTTAGGGGGTAAAACTAAAAAATACTACAGTAAAATCTGTAAGGTTTGGGCTTTTCAGCATCTACATGTTGAGAAATGTCTGTATGCTTGATGTTCAGTTTACTTAAGTTCCTTGACGTCAGGGCAAAGATGGGCTTAAGTACTAGAGACTTTTGTAACATCCTTAACAGTACTGCTTTTCTCCTCTTTTTATTGCAATGTGTCAGAGATATGATGAAATATATAATTTCCACACACATACCGACCACACACATTCCACACACATACCGACCACACATGCAGCTGCATGAGTCAAATGCAAGATACTATGTCAAAGACCCAAATAACTCTTCACAGTTCTTCATCTAAGCTCTAAATAGATATCTCCAATCTCTAAATCATCAAAAAACAAATCTCAAAGTTTGTGTTGTAAAAACAAATGTATATTTATCGCATATATGGATCATGCCGAACTGATTCAAAGTCCAAAACCCATTTCAGACTTTTAACTGACCTTTTCTTTCCTTTTTTGACTCTTTTTGGTTTGAATGACCCTATAACTTAATTGTGTCTATTTTATTAAGACCAATAATGGCATATATATAACATAGTTAACTTGATAAATTAGATAACTTCATTAGTAGTAATATTATTAATACAGTAAACTCCTGTATGGGCGGTGGATTCAGTTTGCAAGACTTCATTCAACAGCACCATCTATTGGGCCCCAGAGGTAAAGTCGCACCTTGAATAGACGAGTGCTGCATTCTACTCAAAATATGCCAGGCGCTGTTGATTAGCTTTGACTATCAAATAAACCCTCCAGTGTTGTATATATTTATATATGTATATATATGAATATATCTCCTTTCCAAAGTTATATATTTAGTTGTCTAAACTTTACAATAAATGATTTAAAAAATTATATCTGCAGAAATAAATCATTAAGAGGTAAACACAGTTATTCAGAGTGGCCTAAAGTTTAGGAGAAAATTTTCATTCAGAGAAAACTTATTGAGTCAAAATTGTTCACAGGGGTGTTAATAGGAACCAGATGACTGAAGCGTATAACGCTATTTCAACATGACCTGGCTGTGAATACACATTAGTACACAAGGTAGTTTTGAGATCTTGTCCTAAAAGGTATTTGTACAATGCATTCAAGACTGATTGATACATATGGATCCATACTGGATTTTAGGAAGTGACTTGCTACTAACTGATCACGGTTTGGTTTAACAAATTAGTTTTTTGGAAATGCTCTTTTTCAGTTTGGTAATGAGCTTTCCACACATTAATCATGATACTACACTTATCTCTTGGGAAATTGGTCAAGTATTCAGATTCACAAGTTAAGTATTTTGGCCATAGTTACAGTTGCTAGGCTATGAACCACCAACTAGGTAAACCAGTCTACTACAGCACCACGCAGAGATCTGTATCTGTATTCGAGGGTCTGTTTTACTGTAATGAACAGCAAAATGCCATCAATTTCAGAATTTCAGGGGTCCATTAGATTCATTTGTAGGTCCTGGACTTGATAACTTTATGGTCGTTTTTGATTTAAAATTGAATGCGGGTGGGTGGTCTCAGAGCACTATATAGTGGATAATGTATGCATATATTCTCTTATTAAGGGCGTGTGTTTTTGGCAGGCCCAATCACTATTATTTTAAATTCCTTAAAATGAAAATCCGTTCAGGCTACCAAATAGTGCACTTTATCTGCATTGCTTTCAAATACATAACCATGACATGTGCACAAATAGCATTCCGCTAGTAGAATTCCTAAAAGGGAACTGTCCTATCTCAAACACAGAGTAACCTAACTAAAATCTCCCGTTTTAGATTCTCCCAGCACTAAACTATGTAGAGGTAGAAGGTCAAGGGCCCATCCTCAAGACCTTTAGTTGGGGAAACTGTATACTACACTGACTCCATCCCCTCTGTCTGGACTCTGTTTAGGCCTTTTATTTCATCTGTCTATTTTAGCAGGCTGTGAAGAGGTATAAATACCTTTCCTAAGAGGAAGTAAAGGAAATAAACTTAATTAAGGACAATTGGACCTTCAAGAGGAATTTCATTAATTTCCAAAATGATCTGCAGAAATAAATCATAAAGATATAAACACAGTAATTCAGAAATGAAATGCACCATTCAGACAAAACCTACTGAGTCAGAATTTTTCACAGTGGTGTTGATAGGAACCAGATGTCCAAAGAGTTTAATGCTATTCCTACATGATCTGGTTATGAATATACCGCCTGGCACATTGTTTCAAGGTGGTTTTCAGATTAACATTTGTACTAAAAATGTATTTGTACAATCTACTCTAGATGGAGCAGTAAATATATATTATGCATTATGCATTGTAAAAAAATTAAAGAAAAATGAAAGAAATAATAATAATAGTGTTTATTGTTCTTAGATTTTCCATTATATTACTATTAGCAATATTACAGGTACACACTTTTAGGAAAGTAAATTAATTGGCTGTATGTGTGTGGTAGACATCAGGACTCCTGGTTCCTGTCGCCAGCACTGTAAACAAATACAAGTCAATACGTTTCTCTACAATGCCCTTTGTACAATGACTTTGTGTACATCTCAGGGCTGTTGGGTCAAGTCTTTGATGTCATGTGAGTCCATTTGACTTCTCTGTACATCTCTTCACTGTCTTGTACTCGCTTTATGAGTTTTCTGTCTTTATTTTTTATTCATGATTCCATGTATCTCCATAGTAATGCAGTGTTCAGATATGGTTCTGGCACACGTGTTAATATTCGAGAACACACACAGACTGAGTGTGGGGATGAGAAGGCGAGGCAGATGGCAGTCGGGTGGGTTTGGGAGAGACTCTGAAGAAAGCTGCGGTTCTGCGGGAGGACGGAGAGACATCCATGACAAGGGGAGAGAAGAGGATGGAGAGAATATGCAGGAGTGAGGGAGAGAGGAGGAGATGATGTAAATTAGGACAGATGTGTGACACGACAATTCAACGGAATGCATACTACCAAGAGTGTCGCTGGCATCCTGCCTGTGCGTGTGTGTGTGCGTGTGCGTGCAGACTCATTAGGGCAGGGGGAGATCGGAGCTGCAGTGGGTTGCCTCCGCTCAGCCGCAGCCTTCTTTGATGAGGCTCAATCCACAAACTCAATCAGTCCCACATGAGACAGAGAGAGAGAGATGGAGCAGTAAGGGGTGAGGGAGGACTGGGGGAGGGAAGAGCAAAGAAAAAGGGGGATGGGTTCTTTTGGTATATACATTTTACCATTAGATGAAGATGTGATGGATGGAAGAAACAACAGCAGATACTTCATTTAAAATATTTTATTCAAAGTCATTTTGGATTATTTCTATTGATCCATTCATTATTAAATGTTTACACAATGTAAAGAGCAGCTAGGGGTGTGTCCAGATGGTGTGTAACAGGGGAACCTGACCTTTTTGTCTTTGAAGGGCTACAGTACATTGTTTGTTGGCGGGCCATGGAACAGAAACAGAATTACAAAAACAGAACTAAAGACGGCAGGAAGGTTTAAACAGAAATGCACCTAATAGTGTGTAATTCTTCCACAAGCACGAATAACAGCTGTGATATGATTTGGAATGGAGTTTCTAGATGTGGGCAACATCAGGGTTCAGGCACTCCTGCATCAAAAAAAAGCACAGTTGTCCCAGATTTGGTGGATGCCTTCCCTGGCACAATTCTGAGGAGAGTTTCCTGTAGACTGGGATTTTAGCCACTGCCGGTAGACCAGTATGACTGTACGTAGATTCATCTGCAGATTCAGCTACCTCTTCACACTATGGTCTTTGGCATGCAGTCACGCCTTTGAGCCAATCATAAACATCTGCTTTGGAGCCATTTTCCACACATGGAACGAGACATTCCCTGCACTGTACCACCTCTTCTCAATCTATGGATCCCGTCACTCACACCCCGCAGGTATTTATAGGCTGATCATCTTCATGTTGAAAGTTACTACCACCTGTTATGTGATTAACTTTTTTTTAGATAAGGGAGGGAAAGTCAAAGTAAAAGAAGTGTACAATTCAGGACACCAACAGAGAAAATGGGGCTCCTAATAACCACCTGGAAGAACTGGTAGACTGAGAAGAGAAAATAGACAATAAATTCATTAATCTAAATGTGTAACTAGGTTTACTTTGAGCATGAGAGGCAGAAAAGGCAACCAACTTCTAAAACTGAACTTTGGAGGTGTAGAAATACATCCCTGTAGATTTTCTGGAAACACTGAAATCATGTCTTCCAAAAAGAAAGAGAGCAGTATTAAGGGTGTATTTTTCCAGACCTCCAAAGTTCAGTCTTAGAAGTTGCCCTTTCTGATTCTCATGACCGAAGTAATGTTATGCAGTGTGACCAGAGAGTTCCCTGAATCAACAGGGTGTGAATGCACTGACCTTAAGCAAGGCAGGTACCTAACCTCCAACTGCTTCCCAGGCACCGTGGATAGGGCAAATATGCCCACTGCCCACTAGTGTGGGTGTTTCAGCTCACGGATGGGTTAAACAACGTTAGACAAGTTCCTCTGTGTTCAAGCACCATCGGCAAATGAGTCTACATTCTACTTCTCCTCTTCTGTGTTTGTATTTCAGCGTCTATTTAATAATAAATTTAATAACAGCATAATGTTATCATATAATTATCAGGGACTCTCATCCAGAATTTTGATTTTGGGATATTCGGGGTTCCAAGAGATTACCTGGAAGGTCCTAATCCCCCAGGACCCTGTGCATTTCACACATTGTTTTTATTTATTCTCCCTAAAAATTCAGTAAATGAAAGGGTGGTCTTACAGTACTACGTATTGCATGAAAAGACATTTGTTCTCTCATTAAGGGGGTGGGATTCTTGGGAGGACAAATCACAGGCTAACTGGTAGCCTGCAGGCCAGACTTTGTGTAGCTCTGGTCTTAAAACAAAAAAGTAGTTATGAGGTTTTGATCTGACAGCAACAATTTATTGCACATATCAAGCCAGTTATGGGTTGATACTGGGCTGTAAAAGTCTTGGATGCACAACCACTCAATTTTTCTGGCTCAGTAGGGGAAAAAAAAAAGAGATGGAGTCAAGGCTAAACAAAGGAGAGTGAGAGTAAGATCACAGCAAAGGAATCTTTCTCTCTTTCTTTTTTTTCTCTGTCTATTTGTGCCCTGATTGGTCGGGAGAAGAGGGACAGGCCACACACCACACTACTAAACTCTACAATAACGCACCATCTTATTATTCAGAAGCTCTCCTTTGTAAATGCGATAATTATACGCTTCTCGAAATCCCCTTACACAGAGGAAATATATCATAGCATTTTAACACTGAGTCACTGCATAGCCCCCCACCAGCCCTCCACACGGGTCTCTCACTGTCATTCGGTGAACTCACCTTATTTCATAGCTTCATTAATCACTATCTCCCACATTTCTGCACGTGTGTAGATATGTCCCTGCATGCATATGTGTATGTGCATGTGCATATATATGTGTGTGTTGGCAGCAGTCGTCACCATTGTACAGATGTGACCACAGCTCCCCCTCCTCGGACCACAACAAAGGCCAATTAAACAGCGCTGCCTCGCAGGCCAGGCAGCCGACCGCGGGCCGCACTTCCACAAACACGCAGATCAGTTTAAAACCGAGGGAGGGGGGTTTGCAGTAAAGCAAAGCCCTGGCAGGGGCCTCTGCTGATTCAAACCAGGCGCCCCGCTCGCCCTGCAGCTCCCTTACTTTTCAAATTAGTGCCACATTACTCCTGATTGTTTAGGAAGCACTTATTAACTCGCTAAATAACAGTTAGCTCTAAAAATCCATCAAATGATTATGGGTCAGTGAAGGAGGAACAGGAGCTGCCGCGTTTGACTTCGGGACTGTGCAGGAGCTTGTCCTAATACGTCTAGACTTTAGTGACCTGAGACATGAGCCCAACACAAATTAGCCCGGAATACTTGTAGTTCCATTCCTGTCGGCTGCAAAACAAAGCACTTCAGCTACTGTTTCATATTATTGATAGCGTAATATTTCTGTCTATGTTTTATTATGTGCAATGGAAGTGTCCCAAACCTCATGCCGGTCAGTTGGCAGGGTGGGGTGCTATGTTGCGGCTTCTGTGAAAACAGTGTAATAACACATCGCGAACGCTGTCTCCGGAAAAAGTGAGCCCTCTTACAAGCTACAGATAGATGGATATGTAAAGAATTCCATTGTTCCCGTGCAGTAATCAGCTCCTGTGTCTGTATACATAGGTCTCCCGTATTTGTAAGCAGCAGTGCATGGAATTGTTCACAGCAGAGCAAGAGCTGGAGAGCTGTCTTGAGCCACAAGCCTCTGGAGGTCAAAGTAGTTGAGCAGCTCCTGTAGGGGGAGCTCTTCGCTCAAGCTGTGCTGTTAACGTGGCGTGGGTAGCTCGCGGTGGCTTTGGTCAGGCTGACTGGAGCCCTTGGGCGCTGGCATGAGGCGAAGTGTTTCGGGAGGGGCCCCCTCAAAAA
Source organism: Prochilodus magdalenae (assembly GCA_024036415.1). Lineage (NCBI taxonomy): Eukaryota > Metazoa > Chordata > Actinopteri > Characiformes > Prochilodontidae > Prochilodus > Prochilodus magdalenae. The sequence goes on along the minus strand of JAMWET010004900.1, from coordinate 146,294 downwards.
CCATCTCCTCGGGGGCCACACCCACCGCTGTAGCTCGCTGTGGGGGATGCCGCGCTGAGCCGAGCCCAGCCAGGCCGCCCGATTTAGAGGCAGTCTCAGACCGCACGCCTCAGCCAGGGGAAGGGAAGGGTTCCTGCTTTATTTTCAGGCCCAGACTGCATGGCAAGCGCTCTTTCTTTGCATCTACATGCACTTCGCATTTAGTAAAGATGCTTTACAGACAGCTGGGAAAGCTATTCTGCTTGTCCTGAGCGTGTTGAGTTCTATTACATAAGCACGCACTAATGACACAAATACTTGACTCTGACGGTGGTCCTTCCATTTGTGGAGCTCTTGACCAAATCAAAAAATGCAAGGGGTTATTGGCCTAAGGCTGAAGGTGGTGGCGGTGTTACACTCAGGAGTGTAATGTTTTCCTTTGTAACAGCTATATTTTACATGCTGCTGTCTCCCTCTTTTAGCTGCAGGGTGTGGGAGCAGCGTTGGGTGGTCCGAGTCTCCGCTAGCTTACATATGGTGTGGCTTTCTGGCCTTTCTTGTTTTGTTTTTGGGGTTTGAAGGTTCTCTTTAGGTACAACATGATTATTTTTACCTCTTTACCATGTAAAAGACTTCTGTCTCTCTTTCTCCTGGCTACCTCTTTTTTCTCTTGGGGTTTCCTGACTTTCTCCCTTCCTCTCTTGGTGGATGTGCATTGTTCTCTTTTGCATTTCTGGGTTTATATTGGTTCGTCTCCATGTGCCGAGGATGTGGCCGCAGTTTCTGATCCTGCAGGATATAAAATGTGGAAGTTATTCATGACCTTACCTCAAGCTGACAAGCATGCAGAAACGTAGGTCTACTACCGTTTCCCCTGAACTGCACTGTACCTTAGTTCTACATCCAGCTAATTGGTTTTACTGAAGACCTCTAGGCCCCGGTCGAGAGCCACACGGTTACCATCAGTGGAAGGCTGTGTCAAAGCCACAAGTTTATAGCTGAAATGTACACGCGCCGCACTTAGGAACAGACCTTAATAGCAGAAGTCTCTTTTGTCGATTCATTTATATTCTCTCTCTCTCTTTCTCTCTCACTCGCTCGTGTCTGTCTCTCGTCCTCATTTTCCATTAAAATTCCCATTTTTTTTGTGACCACATGGGCTGGAAAAAGCAGTCATGCTGCAAGGCGAGTCTGTCCCTGACCCTGTATCTCTCCCTCACCACATTTCCATCTCCAGAGCAACTCGCACACGTCTAATCATTTCACTTTTTTCCCTGCATGGCAGCGTTATTAAGAAGCCGAATTTTCTGAGGGCTGCAGAGGAATTCAGCGAGACTTGATTCCACTGATTCCCCTTTAACCACTCCGGAGAACTCGCCATGCTGACGACACGCAGGCTGATGATGAAAGCATATTGACCCCAGGAAAAAAAAATAAAAACTCTGAAAAGAGGTCCAAGACAATCACTCGCTCAAGAGATTTACAGTTCATATGAAATGCCTCTGGAATTGTAATGTAATCTTTGTTCAAGCCAAGATCTACTTGCACTGATGTTACAGTCACATCGACCCCATGTGCCTATGATAAAGACATTATAACGTTTGTTTGGGGATTCAAATAAGGCTTTCAGCATATTGATTTTTGATGTTTCTATAGCCATCTATAGTCAACATGATGCTATATGACACCCTCTCATTCGCACTCCCTCCCCCCAACGTCCCATGAGTTCCTTCCCTTCACATGTGCATACAAGCGCACTTTCCTTAAAGTGCAATAATCTGTTTTTTTTACAAGCCGCTTCCCTGCCCAGAAGTGCAGAAACTTTTATGTCAAAATTCAAAAATAGACACAAAATGATTTCCCCCCCGGTTTCCTACTAAATCTCTAATTACAGATGTAGACTCTCTCCCCCTTTGAAGGGAACGGTTGGTGGGGATAAGCCTAGAAAGAACATCCCTGTAAACTGCTTACATCCACTGGCGCTGCGTATTATGACTTCTACACCTCTCCTTTCAATTTATGCACGCTTTCAGGATGTGTTATTACTGATCATCAAAGGGAAATAGCAAAGCTATTAGCTGAAATGGAGAAACCACATGTAAATCGCAAGGAGAGCAGTTTCCTCAGGCTGCATCAATCAGGGCTTCCACATGTGGCACCATACTTTGCTATTTGCATTAAATGTACGTCAATTGGCCATGTGTACGCTAAAAAGTTTAAAGGACTGCGTTTATCAAGCTAACTGAGCAAAAAATAAATAAAATGTCAGAGCAGTGATAACAATTCCTTAACATAAATATAGACTGCTTTATTAAAACTATATCCAACAAATTTATCCAAAACTCCTCTGCCAATGTGCCACCAACTGCAAAATCTTTCAATGTCAACCTGTTATTAGACAACATCATCAATTTGGATAAGAAGAGATTCGATAATAATGTACACTTTTAATTTGTTGCAAAGACGGAGGAGGACATAACACCTCATGCTAGCTGCAATGGACATTAAGCAGTCTGCTTTTTTTTTTTTTTCAAAAATCATTCCACCATTCAAAGCTCAAACCTCCATAAAGTACAAATACTGAACGTCACTTTGTCTGTATCACATCAGTAACTATACTTAACACAAGTGGAATTTCTATAGCCCTCCACACAGCAGACTGGGGTTTGATTCCTTGCCCAGGCATCCATACAACACCAATAACAGTGCTTGGGCATGTTGCTGAATGCTACATCACCTACATCTGTAATATGATGTGTTTAAAAATGCCAGCTGCCCTTTACACTGTGTAAAATTTCATGATGGATGAAGCAATAGAAATGATCATAATTTCCAGAGGACAATAAAAATGTGTTCCATTAGCTCAACTAACCATTTCTTTTAGTGTTGACACAACCAGATATTACACTGTAATAAATACAATAGCATAATTTTTGGTGTAATGCATTTACTTAAGTTTACCATAAACAGCTATTGGAAACGGGTGCTAAGATTTCTTAAAAAACATTATTATTTATTATATTAATTATAATTTTTTGCAATGCATCGCCAACCTCATTCTATTAACTGTACTTTTCACCGATACATATAGAAATACCACCACCACTCAAACTGTTACTTTAGTCTTCTTTACATGGGGTATCAGATTCGGGTCATATCAGCTTTTTGTGTTCTTCTGCACAGCCCAGTATTTGTAACCAACTCCTCAGAGTCACTGGTGTTCCGACTTGCACTGTGGTTAAGAATCCAGCATACTGAAATGGGGTTTCATACGTTGTCAACCCATGAGCCGCTTTCATCAATCTATACAGCCATGCTGCTGCAATGGAGTGCTGATCAAATCTCACTTCTTCTCTCAAGTGTAAATTATACTTCGAGGAACCACCCAAGCACCCCATCTAAATGATACATTAGACCTAGAATGTTTATTTTAAATACAGAGGCTGGATATAACTGTGTTGTTCTTTTATCATTTAGACTTCTTCATTCCTAGAGCTGCTTCCTCAAACATGCCGTTCACAGCGATTTTACTTTGGACATCACAGAATAAGAAGAGGTGGTGAAAACTGCTTTTGATCAACCCATCTCTTCTGGTAGCTCTAATGTGAAATATCATTCTGATGTTGGTTAAAATACCTTCACAACTGAAAATATATATCTCCATTATGAGGCCAATAATTTAGAGCCAGAAGTATCATATGTCAGGGTTGTAATGAAATATGAATGCTTTACGAGTAATAAAAACGAATGTTTTACAAGAATTTATTTTGCTAGAATGATTAAGTCGATCTCACTCAGTTGCCTGGAAGAGGTTATAAGTATTTGGTCCGTGTAAACAGTGAAGTGGTTGAGCAAGAATCATTAGGAAGCAAGGATCATTTTTCCAAGGATCACCGTTCGACATCTGCAGGATCTGTTTGTACTTCAAACCACAAATGCAAGCAAATGGAGTTTGCTAAGCATCACTAGGCCGTTGACTAGAACACAGTCCTATGGTCAGATGAGACAAATTACACATTTTATGGCAACGAACATGTGATCTAAAACTGAAGAACAGAAACAGATCCCCAGTGTGAAGTATGGTGGTGGATCTATGATGATAAGATTCCAATTTTTTTCTTCCAAAGACTCTGGAATCTAAAGCACCATAGGCTTCATAATAGAAGGTGTTAGTTGCCCAAGCCCCCCAAAACACCCCCTAGAATCTCGTTTCTCAGACATTCACTTGGACTTGGGGCGAGTCAACTGCATTCCTGTGTCGCTCCAGGTGGCCATAACATTATTTTTATTTTTACCTGGCAGGCTTTACTGTTTGTTGAACACTGTTTATATTAGACTTTGGCCACTCCCAATGAACTTTTCCAATGTCAGTCAATGTTAATTTTAAGGGGAAAATGTCTACAGCTTGAATCAGAAGATGGAGTCTTCGACCAAGCTAGCTGCTCATCCTGAAACAGCTGCTAGCATAGACTTGAATAGTTAAGAGGCAAGGCCTTTACAGACAACCCAAACCTTCTCAGAAAATGGAATTTGCTCTGAAATCGATACAGTGGCTTCAAATGTAAAGGTCAAAATAAGGTCTCTGGTAGACTAGGTGGTCACTGAGCAGAGCTGGAAAAGTCTCAAGTTTACAAGATATGAGCTCTTGAAATCCAGAATAACACAACTAGTTAATATAGTTGAAAGTCTAGAGGTAAGCTGACTGACTGATTTTTCACTTAGCTGCTTACAGAGAAAGATTCATTTGGTTCGGGGTAAGTGTGCCCACTGCCCCCTAGGGTGTGTTACTGGTATATGTTTGTTTCCTTTTATGCATGGGTTAAATGCGGAAGACAAGTTCCTGTCTGTGCAAACACCAATGGAATGGCAAATGGTTATAAATTCTAATTCTGCTTCTAAATTCTACTTTTAAATTAAAATTTTAAATCTAAATCTAAATTAGATTGATTCTAATACCGTGCTAGTAGTGTGTAACAGAAAGGATTAAATTAAATAAAATTAGTATCAACAATGCCTAGCATTGCCTAGCCATAAAATGACTTTGAATGCTAAATAAAATCTAGAAGCCTTAATGAATTATTATTACTGAATTCCAAAGGTGTATTGAGAAAATATCAGTTGTAAAAAGCTCTAAATAAATACATTTGATTTGATTAAAAACTGCATATGATTATACACTTTAAATAAAAATTTATTAATATCACTTGTAATGTTGGACAGCAGTGTAAATCATTCAAAAGTTTGAACAGTCAAATTTCACACATTGTTGACTTTCTGAATGAAAAAAAAAACTCATTCCCCATAGAGAACACACTACGGAACATTTGTAACACACAATTACTGTTTATCTACTGAATTTAACATACTGGAATATTAGATAAAATGTAAAATGTGCAAAATGTGAAACATTTTATATCCTGCATATCATATAAGTTACAATATTTTTTCTAATGCATTAAACTCAACAAATAAACTGAAATTCTGAAAGCAGTGCCATGTTTTCAGCATGCTCCTTGAATCTGTGAAGAATCTATTAACTTATATTGACATAGAAAATTAGCAAAACATGTCAACAGTCTAGGAGTGTTCAAACATACTCACATAGCTATATAGGTTTTTTTTTTTACGTCTCTTCATATGTCTTCAACCCTTAATCAGTACAACAGAAGAATAGTAAAATGACACTGATACGATACGATATAACACAATATCTCCATTTCACTGAAATTAATTTCACATCACCGCAGCGCCATTACAACAACACACACATACTCATATACAGGAAGTACATACTGTATAAGTTTAACTTATCTAAATAGCCTGCTCTTTAGATTCATTAGCAGAACTGAGGAATACAAAGGTACTCTAAAGTACCTGTGTAAAATGTAATGCTGTATTACTCTCAGATACCAGATTTCAATCTTGACACAAAGTCATTGTAATCTAAACCCTGTAGTTCTTAATTTCCCCTAATGAAAAATACACAGTGGAGCAGTACAGTGTGGCACCACACATAGAACATATAGACTACATAGAATACTGATAATACTGGTGCCAGTAAAGTCAGTATGAATACTCTTGTATAATGCCGCATCTGTTTGTATCTATACTTGTGTGTCAGTAATGATAAATAGGGTGATAATTAAGAAATGAATAAAGCCTTTTCTGCAGCCTCTACTCTTTTGAACAGACTTTACAATACAAGTTGGAACATTGCTGTTAGGATTTGATTGCATTCAGTCATAAGAGCATTAATAAAGTCAGGACGGTGGGTTGATTAGTACTGCATCACAAATACAACCATCTCAAACCTCCATCACTCCAGAGAAGGCAGTTCTATTGCTCTGAAGCCCAAAACTGGGGAACTTTGTACCCCCTCTTTAGCTGGCGCTCGTCACTGGTCATTGTAAAATCATATCTGGCTGTTTCAGAGAATCCCATTGTATTGATCAAGGCCCCTTTAGGGAGATTCAACTGCGTAACTCGTGTCAGCAACGGATGCACCCTGAAGCAGCTGAACAGGTTCTTATCCAATTTCCAGACTCTCACTGCTGACCACTTCTGTTATCAGGTAATTTAGTTTCTGGTCCAACCAAAACAAACAACCCGGTCCTGCTTTAGGGCATTTTGCTGTGCTCTTCAGGGCCACAACTCCACACAAAATGAGCCATACCTGGGATTTATATTCTAGGATTCTATTCCATTCTATTGGTACTACTGTGTTCATCTATCTGCGACCAAGCACACAGTAAGATGAAAGTGGGCCAAAAGGTCTAGGAGTTTACTTATATTGCAAAAGTAGGCTGACCGAACAAAGCACTGCAGCCATAAATTTAAACTCATCTTCTGGTCAGTTCTACTAACTGACATCTCTGCTCCAACCGCAGCTCTCTCCTTAACCCTAGCCATAACTGTGTCAAGTCTGTACTTTGTGAGGTTTGTAGTTCTTCCACGTCCATCTGTATGCCTTCACCATCACCTCCTCCTTCACAACATCTCAAACCATATATACATACACTCATCATTAAACGATGATAGTTGCACAAAAAGCTACACCCAGAAGAAATCACCCTACAGGAATGAAACTTGGTGGGTAGGTCTGATATCATGTGAGATATGAATGATTTAAGTTCGACACTCAGCTGTGCATATGACGTAAGCAAGGACATTTAGCAAGCAGTGAAGTCTTTCCATGGGTCATCCTGTTAGGGCCAGCACAGTTGGCAGACGACTGCTTGATGCAGGACTACATACGCACAGACTGTTATGCCGACGACCCTTAACACCACGTCAATGTCGCAAAGACTGCAATGGTGTCATGCCAGACTGTCACAGACTGTCAGACGACTATTCCTTTTTGACAATGTATAACAGTAGTAGTAGTACTTTAGTAAATATTAAAACGACAACAATATCCATGCAGCGTTGATATGGTCACTCTCCGAAGAAAAGCAGGTATTTAATTCCAACAGGAGAGAGCAAAAACCTACTTACATTTTAATTAAAGTCAGCGGAACCAGAATTTCCTGTTGGTCCATTCATCATGAAATTTTTACACCGTGTAAACAGCAGAGAATGGGGATACATTGTTTTTTTCGGACAGCGTGGATTTGTTAACTCCCTAGGCTAGCTAAGTTATTCACTGTTTAGCAGAGGCGTCTGGATACATTTGGACATGCGGTGTATTCGTCCGACGTACTATAAAGAAATATAAATGTAAGAATGTAACCAGTACAGATCTCCATTACACCTGACAGCGTCCTCTAACTGAATACCCAGTGTGTCCCCCTGCATGCCTAGGGCAAAGGATTGAATGATTGACTTTTCTGTGAGCGAGTGCATGAGTAAGTGAGTGAGTAAGTAAGTAAGAGAGAAAGAAGAGAGAAAGAGAGAGAGAGAGAGAGAGAGAGAGAGAGAGAGAGAGAGAGAGAGAGAGAGAGAGAGAGAGAGAGAGAGAGAGAGATTGACTTTTCTGTGAGCGAGTGCATGAGTAAGTGAGAGAGTAAGTAAGAGTAAGTAAGAGAGAAAGAAGAGAGAAAGAGAGAGAGAGAGAGAGGGAGAGAGAGAGAGAGAGAGAGAGAGAGAGAGAGAGAGAGGGAGAGAGAAAGAGAGAGAGAGAGAGAGAGAGAGAGAGAGAGAGAGAGAGAGAGAGAGAGAGAGAGAGAGAGAGAGAGAGAGAGAGAGAGAGAGAGAGAGAGAGAGAGAGAAGTGAGAGAGAGAGAGAGAGAGAGAGAGGGAAAGAGAGAGAGAGAGAGAGAGAGAGAGAGAGAGAGAGAGAGAGAGAGAGAGAGAGAGAGAGAGAGAGAGAGAGAGAGAGAGAGAGAGAGAGAGAGAGAGAGAGAGAGAGAGAGAGAGGGAACGAAAGACACAGTGAGAGGGTCAGTTGAAGAGCAGACTGCTAAATATAGTCTGTGTGTTACAGTGAGGGCCAAACTCTCACAAACTACAAGCCTGCTCTGACCAAGCCTTGTAATTGAGGGAAAAAATAAAGAATGAAATTATATGTTTATTTTTGAAAACAATTTTAATCTTCTCTCCCCTCATTTTAGAAAAAAAAGAGACGCCCACAAGGACACTCAAAACCAAGATGGGCTACCGGAAGACCATTTTAACTGTTTATTTATTCGATAAAGGCCTGTAAGCTAGCCTCACACACAGTGGAAAAGCATACTGCACGTTTCTCTGAGTTTAAAAAGCAACCAAATATACAGCCCAGGACGTATACAGCAAACGTTATGATGGAGGCTGATAAAAGAGAGGGACGGGTGGCTACTGTTAATGTTAATGGTAACTTATAAGTGGTTAAAGCAGGTTTTAAATAAGTTTTAAGCACTTCGATTACCTCACTGAGAGAATAGCTATTTTAAAAATGGCCCATAAGAATCAGGGAAGTTTAAAAGCCCACTTCTCAGTTACTTTAGTGTCACGGGTCTTCTTAAAAAATGCCTTCTGGCCGTCTTATGAATCACAAACCATATAAAGAGTGTGGGTTTCACATGTTGACATTAGCATCGTGCTTAGCTTAATGAACCTGCTATCGAAAAGTCCTGGAGCGTCCCTTTAAAGACCTTTAATCATAGGCTTAAGTCATTCTGAGCCTACACAAGTCTACACACTCCCTCAGCTCTACTGGCTTTACATGACGTGGGTCTCCGTTTCTGTAAACACAGGAGGAATGGCCTTTTATCAGGATATAGAAATCATGAACTGTGCTATGGAGTTGTGTACACTACTTGTTTGGTTATGATTGGTGGCCTAGCGGAGGGTACAAACTAACGGTTTCTTCTTCTGGGCTACCAGGTCCACTGCACCGTCGCTCTGCTCTGCCTCATTTTCTGTTTTCTATTTTTTTTTGTGCTTTCATTTTTACCATTTTTCTTTAGTGGTGGGTCACCACAGTTCTCTTTAAGAGACCAGATTTTCATTTGGACCTACAGACAGTTGTATAGCGGTTAGGTCGGTACTGCTGTGCTGGATTCAGATCTTCCTGTTTCGTTCTAATTGGAAACATGTTTTATTTCCTGTAATTGTTTAAATGAGTACAGCTATCGGTGTGTGCTCATACATTCACAGAGCACTTTGTGGATAAATGCCACACACTTTGATTCTCCTGTATGAAGTTTTACAAAACTTCCTTTTAACTTAGCTTAACTTTTTAACTCTTTTGCTTTTGTATAGATACTAAATGTACTACACAAGTGTCCCAGTCGTGCGAGAGGTGAGCATAAATATAAACTTAAACTAAAAAAAGGATTTCTGTGACTAGTTTTCTTTTCTTTTTTCTTTTTTTCACACACCCTCTTATGTTTCAAATTAAACTTTTGATGTAATGCATAATGCATTCTTCTAAAACAGTTTCCAACCAACCTCCCAATTTTCATTGTTTTAGTGAGAAAATAATTTTAAATATTTGAAGAATGAATTATGACTTGCCAGACTCCATATTTTGTATGATGTATTTAAATATAATAGTATCTTTACTCCCATATCATAGCTGAGAAGTACATACTGTAGGAGTAATGTAAAACTGAAGTTAAACTAAAGTTGTAAAACTGAACATGCTAATATAATATCCTCATTATAATAAACACACAACATGGCCTATTTATAGTTTCAATTTGCATTTATTTTGCTCATTGTCAAATTGAATATATTACCTCCACCATATTAAGTAACAAGATTATTTTAACTAATGTATGTTGGTATTTTTTTTAACTGGAATTTCAGGAAATTAGGCCACAAAATTACCATCATGATACATGAGTTGTACATAGTCTGAGCTGAAGACTGAAAAATGATGATGCACCATATGATCCAACCCTACACTGCTTCCATGTTTGATTAAGCATACGTGAGTGCGGTCTGTAAAGCAGTTCAGAGTCTAACCATGTATTGTATGATATAATAGGACCGCTCTGTTTGGTAAAATATGTTAGAATTTAAAACTATCATTCATTTAAATATACATTACTGAAATATTACTTAGATCTGCTGGATAGTATACTTACAGTGAGAGATATTGGGGGCTTGTATGAAACTCACCTACTGTTTAGACAGAATTCAGCGGTGCACCTTGTGTAATATCGAATGTCCTAACATGAGCATGATCAGATCTACTTTATGACATTAGAGGCAACCAGTCGATTAAACCTTTTAACCTTACGGCCTGTTTATGAAGTGCCTTTAAATTATTATTATCTTTCTTTTCTAATTAGATGTTTCAATGTACCTCTTCAGCTGTGCTTGAGAAGGTGCCCTCCCAATTCTGGGAATGCTTTCATCAGTCTGCTAAAAGAACTTTCCGAGCCTATTTCTGTTTCTATAACAGTGTGATGCTAATATACAAACACATGGCCACATGGGACCATAAACAAGGTATTATAACCATCACCAGTAAAATCATAAAAAAAGAAATAACACAGCAGAGTTGTAAATCCAACTGTGTTGCTGCATCATTAAATTGTTAAGCCATGAACAAAGTAAATCAAAGTGGTTTAATGTGAAATTCATTCTGACAAACTTCAATCACGTCTTCAGGTTTGAATTAAATTGAAATGTTCAGAAAAGCTAAAAAAGAGATTTGCCTTTGCGATATGTCTTTAAAAAAATGGTGCTGCATATGAATAACTTTATGGGATGTTTAACATATTAATAATTATTTGTTATTGTGATAAACACTACGCTTTACTGAGCATGCCCTGGGTATCGTCCTTACAATAGTAGCATGGTTCTTCATAAAGAGAAAATAATTAGTAGGGGTGGGATGAAAATAATACAGCATGATATTAAAATATTTTGTTTACTAGTATTGGTACACAGATGCCAAATATCAATATTTTATTATATTAATGTAAAGTATGGTTTCTGGGACCGTCTGTCTGCTGGACAATCCCATTTTCTTGCAATAAAAATGACTAAAGTGAAATGAACAAACTGATGTTGGGAAAGTTTAGTCTTTGGAAACAAATTTACAGTTGAAAATGGGAATGAGCTGCAGTATATCTCTATATATGCCAATATCACAGTAATCGGTATTGTGACCCAAGAACAATGACTTTAGTATTGTGATGTAGGTATTGTTACTTAAGTATTGCGATAATATCGTATAATGGGGTCTTTGGTGATTCCCACCCCTGATAACTAGTCCTGTTTAATTGGGGTTAGTGCAGTAGGACGTATGAAACACTAAATTAATATTGTTGTGTCCAGAAATGTCTCATGGCTGTTTTAATATGTGGAATTACTAGTGGATTGTAAGGAAGTTCAACAATACCATGTGGTAGTTATGATTTTCTGGGTGATGTCTTGACAAAAAAAACAACAAAAAAATTCTCAAGTTGTTTCCTAATAAGTTGTGATATTAGGGGAAAAATATCTTAAGATCACAAGACAAATAAGTCTGCTATTGTGAAATTACAAGACAAATAAGTTGAGATCTCAAGAAAACATTTTTTGTTATTTAGAAATCCCAAGACAACTGAGTAGTTATCCCAATTTACAAACTGGATACAAAAACATGTTTCTGTTATCTTGACACAACAAGACAGAAAAGTTGTCTTTTTGAGAAAACAACTTTTGTTATCTTGAGATCTCAAGATAACAATCCCAAAACTACCTCATGGTCTCTCTGGGCTTCTGTAGGATTGTCTGAAAATACATACTGCGATATGTATCGTGTACTTTTAACACATCTTTGAATATCGCGATACCATTTGTTTGCCATATTGAACACCCCTAGTTCAATAAGCAGTCCCCACTTCGATGCTGGCTACTTAGTTTATTGCCCGGCCTCGTGGCTCGTGTAGTGCTGTAAGGGGGATCAAACCGAAGACAAACGAGGCCGCCATGTTTAGCTGTTTATGAGCTCAGTTATGAGGTGAATACTTTCTACATGTATTCCCACAACAGAACTGTGTCATTTGGTGCCCTGTGAGTATTTTTGAAGGGCTTGGTTGAAAATAAAGATCAGAAATAGATTTTAAAACGCTTTAAAGTTTAAAGCTAGCGGGAACTTTGCTAAACGACAGACTATCGACACCATAGCAGCCCGAGAACAACAAAACTGCCCTTTATATTTCCAGCTTGTGTACTATTAACTATTACCTACTTTTCACTGTCAGCGGTAGTAGGAGGCTGGACTGGGCTAGCAGGGGGAGTGGGTCTCTCTCTCTCTCTCTCTCTCTCTCTCTCTCTCTCTCTCTCTCTCTCTCTCTCGCATTCTCTCTCGCTCTCTCTCGCTCTCTCTCTCCCTCTCCCCGTTGGCCGTGCATCAGTCGTTTCCGACCCTGTCATTAGAGGGCGTGTCTCTGAATCCACATAGAAGTCATCGGTGCATCCGTGACTTCACACAACGTCCCGGGCCCGCGAGCTCACTCCTTGCCCGTCTCGAGCTCCACTTTTGGGATCAGCTCCTCAGGGATGGCCGCCTCGGTTCTGGAGGTAAGGAGACCCGGACTTCTGCGCGCTCTCTCACACGCACGCACGCACGCGACCGCGCTCGCTTCCTCAGCTCTGTAAATAAGTGTGTTTTGAAGTCTTGTGTATTTAAACAGCATGTGCTGCTTACGCGGTCTGGAGAAACTGCATCTATAGGCAGTGGTCTCGAGAGAAGTTGTGGAGTGGGGCTCTAAGGCAGTGATAAACTTGTGAAAACTTGTGCGCGCGCTGACGAGAGCAGCAAGCCAGAGGAGGCTGGTGAACCCGCTTGGCTGATTTATGTCACCAATCTGAAAGGTGTTTTTGAGAGAGATGAATGAGGGGATCAGCTGTACTGGAACAACATATTCTAATGGATAATAATGGGTAATTATAGAGCTCCACACGTTCATGGCCATGAAGGCTTTTCTATAACCCTCCCACTAAACTGTAAAGGGGAAATAAAGGAAATAGGACATAAAAGACTGCGGTGGTGGCTTTTGGTGCAGGCATTACAGTTCAGTTAAAGCCCCACGTGGTAATAGTGAGCAAGGGAACGTGGAAAGGGGAGCAGCGGGTTGGGCCAAGGTGAACCACAGCGAGAAGCCTTAATGCTACCCCCGCTTCAAAACTTTCAACCCCGGGGAAAACAAGCCGCCCTACAGCGTCCTACTGTGGTAGAAACTTTTCAAATGTGGAAAGTTGATTGTTGTGTATTTAGGTATACTGTAAAAGGCTGTATACCCAAACTCATTCGGTGGTCATCCCAACACAAAGCTGATTGTACAAACCACTTGTTTACACGTCTCACATGTCTTGCTTTTCTACGAGACTTTTCTTTCGGGCTTTCGTTTAGTTCATTCACAAATACCCAGAGACAGTTAGCCTTATCCAGAGCGAGCGAAGTGCCTAACCCCACTTTGCTGTTTCTGTCCTTTTCCAACTGCCCATTTGAGCCCTGAGGTTTTACAACAGAAGCTGAAGGTGTTAATGTAAAGAGACAGGGTTGTAAGTTCTGCCTGCTTTGCATTCATTTCTAGACACCAGTATAGAGCACAGTTCTAACTGTTCGAATCACCAGTCTAACAGTGATACAAACTCTCCTCCATCCTTTTTTTCAGTCATCCATCACCGTTAATATGCGTTGTAGTCACTGTGGGCAACAAAAGCCTATCTTTTGTGCATAGTCACTCAAGTGAGCAAGTGATTGACAGGACAATTAAAAAGCGAAGTCTGTAAGAGCCGTCTTCAAAAACAACGTCCTACTCTTCCAGATCCGACGGTAACCATGCAGTGGCAAACGTGTTTAACAGGAATTGTTTGAGTGATGACATGTTAATCACTAAGGTGAAGGACTGTTGTTGCATATTTCTGTCTGGAAACCGCCAGGAATCCTGTTTGCTCATATGTTCACGCTGGTGTATAGTTAAGGGTCTGAATGAAGATGTGAAATGAGAACTATTTGTGCTGCAAGAGGAGATAGAAACACTTGAGCAGCTAGTCAGTCCACGTAAAGAGGTTGAGCACTCAATGCCGCTGTTCTGTCTCTTCTCAGGAGGAAACACGTTATGGCTCGAGTCCTTTGGCTATGCTGACCGCCACCTGCAACAAGTTCGGCAGCACCAGTCCAGTTCGCGACACGGCCACACCCGGCAAAACAGTGAGCGCAGCACCAGTGAAGAAACCCTACGGCATGTCTTCTGACCTCCAGGCACCTAAGAACGGCCGAGGCAGCGAGGGCCTCGCGGACTCTTACAGCAACTCATTTGGCACAGGGGGAGGTCTGCTCACCCCCACCGGCAGCCCCCCTCCTACTGCAGGAGCCTACGGCTCTGACTACAGCCCTTTCTCCTCATTTCAGACCTCCACGGCCTCTCAGGACCCTTCGCTCCTGGTAACCAAAGCTCACGCCACGGCTGACTGCCTGACCAGTGTCTACACCTCGCTGGACATGACCCACCCATATGGCTCCTGGTACAAGGCAGGCATACACCCCGGCATAACGGCAGCTCCGGCTAACGCCACCTCCTCCTGGTGGGACGTCCACCCGGGCTCCAACTGGCTGAGTGCCGGCCAGACCCAACCGGATGGCCTTCAGGCTTCATTGCAGCCTGTGACTCCACAGGCCTCACTAAGCCCTCCTATGCCAAGCTACAGCTCCGACTTCACCCCTCTGAACCCAGCCCCATACCCCTCTGTGGGCCTGGGCTCCTCCTCTCACCTCCTGCAGTCCTCCCAGCACATGCTCCCACAGGACATGTACAAGCCCAAGCCGGTCCCAAGTACCGGCCTAATCGAGAACCCCATGGGTTTGAAGCCAGCCCGTGGCTCCGGGGCTTACGCGGGCGGTACGACTGGCACCAGCAGGTCTTCATGCGACTGCCCCAACTGTCAGGAGCTGGAAAGGCTGGGGGCATCGGCTGCCTCTCTGCGCAAGAAGCCCGTGCACAGCTGCCACATCCCAGGCTGCGGGAAAGTCTATGGCAAGGCCTCACACCTCAAGGCCCATCTGCGCTGGCACACAGGCGAGCGACCCTTCGTATGCAACTGGCTCTTCTGCGGCAAGCGCTTCACACGCTCCGATGAGCTGGAGCGCCATGTGCGCACTCACACACGTGAGAAGAAGTTTACATGCCTGCTGTGCAACAAGCGCTTCACACGCAGCGACCACCTCAGCAAGCACCAGAAGACCCACTCAGAGGCTGGCCTGCAGGGTAAGGCGGGAGGAGGAGAGGGTGAAGCAGAGCCCAGGGGACCAGAGGAATCCGCAGACCCCAGCAGCGATGGGGGCCCAACTGGTCCAGGGAACGGCCTACAGGATCACACATCTAACGGAGAGGAGAAGAACACCACGGCCAATGTGGTGGAGAACAGCAGCGGACTGCTGGAGATATAACCTCCGTCTGAAAGGTCTTCAGATGGAGCTACTTTTACACCGGTGCTAATCAACACGAGAAGTCAAGCGTCGTGAACAAAATGTGCTTTTCTGTGACAGTAGTCACGATTTATCAGCTCAGAGGGAAACAGTCTACCACTAACGCAGATATGAAGGAACATTGAAACCAGAAAGAGCAGAGGATGAAGGTTTTTATTCGTTTTATTAGGCAGGCGTTATAGATGGCCATCTAGTAAGGCCTATGTTTTGGCGAAGCTTTTTTTTTTAGATTCCGATTCTTTTAGGACGTTCAGTTGAATTGTTAATCTCTGTCCTTTCTGAGCATTATACACAGACAGATGTACGGTCATTTGTCGTTACAGTGTCCTGCCTGGCACTCCGGGCTTTACCAGCAGTTGCTTTTCCGAAACAGTTACCATGTTTACTACATGTAGAGACTTTTTAGTTCCTCTTCTCTAATCACAAAACCTTTTATGAAGGCGTAATGATTGTTTCAGAGGCCCCTAGCAGATCAGGGCTCGTCAGCCCGTGTGGCTAGTTCAAGGGAGTCAGGTGTACAGTTTAGTCTTTCCTTTTTGAGTTCCATGTTGATCATTTGCTTGTCTTATTTAATGTCCTATTTACATTAAATTTAATTTATGTATTAAATTATGAACATTTGAGAGACAATTATGCATTTTACTGGCACAATGGGAAACAGACAATGAATCAAAGCCAGACATTAAGACGTTTCTTTTCTCTCTTTTTTTGGTGATTATTTATTTATTTTTCAGACACTTGATTTGCAGTTTCTGCTGGCTGTTCTATGAACTATTTTCCCTAGTATTATTAAAAGCCAAGCTGTAAGGTTTAAAACGGATTTTTCTATGACATGTTTATCTTAATCATATTTGTTTTTTTGATGTTTACCACTATGTACATATTAGACTCAAACAATGAAATGTTTCCAAGTCCCAGCCAACTGTTTGTCTATGATTAAATTAAGTCGAATTCAGTTTTCTGTTCTCTGTTTTTCTTTTTTTTTTGCATAGGGCAACAGACATTGCCAGCAATTGGGGCAACAATAAATGTTACTCTGAACAAAGTATATACATATACATATATATATATATATATATATATCGGCGCTGTTCAAAGAAAAACAGGTCTCTCCAAAATGGCAACTTTACAGGAGAGGCCAAAAACCTCATTTTATTTGAATGAAAGTCAATGGAACCAGACGTCTTTCCAAGCAGATTTGGACCATTTCTGTCGGTCCATTCTTCATTAAATTTCTACACAGTGTAAATAGCGGCTTATGTGTTCAAATAAGTCATAAAAGTAAAAATCAACAAAAATGGAGATACATGTTTTTCCTTGGACAGCGAAAAACTGTAATATATATATATTGCAGTAATACATTTTTTTTTGGCAATAATTATGCTCATAATTTCAGATCATTTCATTAATTTGCAGCCACTTCACACATTTGAATCGTTTCAAAGTGCACTTTTTCAGTGTAGGCAGATGCTATATTGCATTGCTGGTGTTTGCAGCCATGATGCATAGTTTACCTACTGTTTATGTGGAACATATCATTTAGCATGCTGACTAAAATACCTCTGGCACCTCCTAAAAGCTAGAAAAGGCACCATAAATAAAATAACCATAATACCACAATACCATATAAATTGCATTTTAACAAAAACAAAATAGAGGGGTTAAAATAGAAGTAACATCAAGGGTTCTTATAGTAACAATAATAAAAAGACAATTCATTCGGCTGTACAGTTTGTTTTCTTCTGAGTGCCATTGTTCATAAGTTAATTCCAAATAGGCTCACTACGCACCAAGACTCCATATATCTCTGTATCTTCAAGAAGGCCTATTGTTCTGATGTGTTTAAGTGGAGTAGAATTACACGAATCAGTTGACTTATAATTTAGCTTGAAACAAGTGCTACAATTTCAGTGCTGTGAAATCAGCTGCACAATAGACCTAACCTCCCCAACAATGGAAATGAATAGGTGATAAGCAGGTGATGACCATGTTGTGGGAGTAAAGGCCTATTTTTCTTCAGTGATCAAGTGATTTGACCTTTTCAGTTTTGTCATACGCTGTGACTGTTACTCTGGAGTGCTTCTCTTCTCTTCTCTTCTCTTCTCTTCTCTTCTCTTCTCTTCTCTTCTCTTCTCTTCTCTTCTCTTCTCCTCTCCTCTCCTCTCCTCTCCTCTCCTCTCCTCTCTTCTCTTCTCTTCTCTTCTCTTCTCTTCTCTTCTCTTCTCTTCTCTTCTCTTCTCCTCTCCTCTCCTCTCCTCTCCTCTCCTCTCCTCTCCTCTCCTCTCTTCTCTTCTCTTCTCTTCTCTTCTCTTCTCTTCTTCTTATCTTTCCGGAATCTTTGTCACTCTTTCCTCTCTTCATTTCTTATTACTGTCTATCCTTCTTTTATGACCCCCCCACCCCTCCGTCTTTTGACCCCATCCCCAGCGCCCTGGCCTGTCAGTTTTTGCGATCCTATGGCTGAACAAATGCCTTAATTAGTTCTCGCAGCCCAAACAAAGCGGGGCTCTCAGTTGACACAATGTGTCTCACAGAGCACCGCCGAGAGTCCACTCAAGAAAATTAAACCTCCCCCGCTGTCTGCATGCACCAATTTACCCCCACCAGCCCTGCTACTGGACAATTACCCCACATCACTGCTGCAGACAGGGCAGCGGAAGAGAGCAGAGGAGAACAGAGGAGAGGAGATGGTGGTGGTGGTAGTGGTGGTGATGGGGGGGAGGGGGGGGATGGGTAGAGGCACTATACTGTTTACAGAATTGTGGGCTGTCCATGTGGCAGTGAACTAACAACAGACTTCAGAAACCAAAGACCAAATTCTCTGGCGCTAATGTTTGCCGGCGTCCAAATACAGGGAGCCCTGTAGCAACTGAGTGTAAGCATAGGGTTTTTTTTCCCCCATTTTGTCAGTGAGTCACTGAGCAACATTTCTGAAAAGTTATTCTCTGTTGACGAAATGCTGATTCTGGTAAGCCAAACTGACCAAAGCCTGTGTCGAAATCTGTGCCATGGAGGGCTGGGTGTTGAACCGTGTATTGAAAAATTCAGTCATTCAATAACCACACTTCAGTACATATCCCCTCCACTCCAGCATCACTGAATCAATAAACCATGCCTGCCCCAACATCTAGACTGGTGGTTGTCTATATGCTGTAAGCATGATATTAACGTCATCAGAAACAGAATCAGAGTACCAATCCAAATGGCTCCGTCTACCTGTAATCTTCATCCTGCTGGGCATGGCCATTTAACTGAAGCTTTGTTTTTGTTTTTTGTAATCTATTTAAATTAAATGGTCACAATCTGCCTTAGAGAGGCTTCCATTTCACAAGCCAATGTAGAAGCCCACTAAGATTTTATAGACTATACAATTTGCTATGTGGTAGTGCAGCATTGCACCCCTGAGCATCATTAAAAGTGGTGGACAATAGTGAAATAAGGGTAACAGTAGTTTTTTGGTGTATCTGTACTGAAGTATTTCCATTTTGGGCGACTTCTTACTTTAACTGCGCTACATTTTAAAGTCAGAGTCCTGATCCAGAAATGATAATAGGACATGAGAGCTACAATCAATCATGCTACTGTTACTCTCCACTAAATACTTTTACTCCAGTGGAGGTCTAAAGGGAGAAACTTCTACTTTTACTGAAAGCATATTTTACCCTGGGTATCTCTACTTTAACTCAGCTTCATGGTTTGTCTTCGTAATCTGCCACTGGTAATTGGTTTGGTAGTTGGCGTTGTTTTCTTCTTTCGTCCATTTGTGTTCTCTATGATGCTACAATACTCAGCATTCATTAAGCAAATACATCCCACAGTTGCTGGGAATGCTCAACAAAACTGCTAGCCGCTTCTTTAGAGGCTAATAAGTTAAGAGAGCTAAAACCTATTAAGGGGGCTGTCATTAGTGATAAAGCAATCACATCTTCAAACATTTTTTAAGTAAAACCTTTTTATTTCCAAACTTTATTTAAAAAAGACATTTTCTTCTGTTAAAAAAACTTAACAGCTTTCAAAATGTACTTCCATGTTCAAGACACACCACAGGTATGGGGGTTTTAAGCAGAAGTAGCAGGAGTAGTAATGGTTAGGTTTTTCATTTGGGCTGGAGTAACTCAGCCAGTCTGCACTGTCTTCAGTGTGGTTACTGAATAATGAGTCTTAGTATATAGTAAGCTTTTAAAGGGTTAAAGCAGCGGTTTTATATAAAGTATTAAGATTTGTACAAAAACATGGCGTGTCATGTATGTATAGTTGTAAGTCTATAAGATGTTTTTCAAGTTTTTTATATACTCAGTATTTGGAAAATGACCAAACCCCATTCAAAACATTTAATTGGCTTTTGACTTTTTGAAATAACTAACTGAATTTGAAAAACATGAGAAGAACATTAAAAACACTACTGAAAAACATGACTAGCAAACACATTTTTGAAAACCAGCCCACACAAAATATCAACACATTAAATCAACATATTAAAACGCAAAAATGTTAAATTATTGCCAGAACTCTGTTTCGGTAGTGACTTTTTAATATTAAATTTGTGTTACACACTTACTTTTAGACTTTGGGACACATTCACTACAAAATATTGAGATCTACCTGCTCATCATGTGGCCATGAGGCACAGGGATGCAGTCTCAGGTCCTGTTCTACAATGCAGAGGTGTGTTGAAAATAGGGTTCCACCTACAGACTAGAACTCTTTTTGTTTCAGTAGTGATATCATTTTTTTGCATTTTTAAAATTATTAATCAACATAAACTCTTAATCTTTAAACTAGGCTTTTAAAAACTGTTAAAATATTTTGAGATCAGGGTTTGCGACAGTCACTCTTTACCGTCTTTATCTGTCAGTGTAAGTTAGTTGTAAGCACGTTTGGGGCATTTCTATTGGTCCATTCATGATGAAATGTTCACATAGTGTAAATATGCTGGGTTCAAATGATGGTGAAAAGTTCAGAGACAATTTTTTTTCAACAAACAGCAGAAACATATTGATATATGGCTATATAAGGAACCAGGGCTCGCTACTGAAGCCAAGGTACTGTGATGTTAACTGATCCCCAGACTTTCCTGAAAAATCACGGAATTGTTCTCCCCAATTGATTACATTCTGTCTTCATTGTTTGAAAACCATCCAATCACAAGCTGCCTTACTGTTTGATGTGGAATAAGTTTACATGACTTTAAATGCAGTAGTAATCACGACTTACATAAGAGGTAAATTCCAGAAGCACCATACGCACAGTAACCCTGTCACATACACATACACACTTGTGACAGTACTCCGGCCTCCCGCACCTCTCCTCCTCTCTCGCTTCCCCCCTGGCCGGGTATGGTTCTAATTTACTGACTCTAATGAGCTGGAGTTGAGGTCAGCTGGTCCCGGGGCCGAGTCTGTCATCAGGGCCTGACATGTTTATGGAGGTCTGAAGTGGGCGCGCGGTCGAGTCCACAGCTTTAAAGACACAGGCGGAGGGTTTGGGTGGGGTGTGTATATGTGTGTGTGTGTGTGTATCTGTGTGTGCATGTGTCTGTTGGGGAATATATGGGGGGTAGGGGAGGGTCCGTGGCTTCTGACTGCAGTGTGACTATTATTTTTGCCTTTTTTATACTCCCCTGCGGTGATGGTAACCTTGTTTTATTTTTAAAACTTTATGTTCGAAGAGTAAAAAAAAGAGAGAGAGGGAACCTATGTGCCTCAAGTGAGGCAGTAAAAAGATAAATATACTCGGAGACGTGAGAGAGCTGAAGCAAACGAAGATGGAAAGACAAGACAAGGGGAAAAAGAGTGTAGAGAAACAGGAAAGAGCGTTTCCATTTCCTGTTCGATGAGGTTTTGCTTAAGCCATTATTGAAATGCTGTTATATCGTGGTATAATTGTTTTAAGTTATGTACTTAAGTTTGTAAGTGTATTACAGTGAATGAACTCGTACTTCCTGAGCCCTGCTACTCTAAAACAATGTCCAACCAACCTGACACAGCTTGTTTCGATTGAGATGTTTTTGTCTTTTAGAATTACACTGAAGAGACTCTTACACAGTAAACGTTAACCAGAAATCAGTTCAGCTTACTGTTTATTTAGCAGTGGCAAACCATGACTATTAGAGCTAGCCCTTCTGTTTGAGCCAGAAATATCAAAAAAGAATAAAAAAATAATAATAAAACAAAGAACTCTTGTACAATAATGCTCATTTTCTGCTAATACCCCTATGGGATCCTGGTGGTAACTTAGGGCTAAGTTCTCTGACTGCTCTGCCTAAAACTCATAAAACACATTCCTTGTTTCATTTGACACTTGTAACCTGTACGCTAACCTATGTTTAATTTTGTTTGTAGCAGTTTTTAATGTCTAGGTCTAAAACCTGCTGTTCAGGCTACAGCTGGTATTTACAGACAGTGACATATGTAGGACTTCCAGAATGTCTGGAGTGGCTCGCAAAAAACCTGTCCTAGACACGGGAAATTAAAACATGATTTACTCATTCAGCTGTCAGTTCAAATTAGTGGTAATCAGGTATGTTGGGTGTTCAGTCTAGCTCCTAACCAATGGAAGAGCTAGATTAACTTTTTTTTTTGATTGGGGGCTTTAGAAATTAAAGCCATTTGGTAATACATTTACATTACACTTAAGCATTTAGCTGACGCGCTTATTCACAGTGACTTACATGGTTAATCATTTATACAACCAGGCCAGTGCAGTGTTAGGAGTCTTGCCCAAGGACTCTTATTGGTGTAGCTAAGCATTGACTAACTGGACTGGGATTCAAACTCCCATCTCCCGAATGGGGGTTGCACCTCTCTGGTGGGTAGTGGTGTGAACCGCTAAGTCACACTAACCACCAACCAGAAAAAGAAAATGAAAAAAAAAAACAATTATTTGTAATATAATATAATAATAATAATAATAATAATAATAATAATAATAATAATAATAGACTTTTAAGTCTGTTCAGACATAGGCAGCCAGTGCAGTTCTTTCAAAACAGGAGTCATAAGAGCTCTTTGTGATATGACTGTGAGTCCGAATATGCATCCATGCTGCTGTGTTTTGTATGAGTGGTAGAGGGTGGGCTGTATTCTTAGGAACCTCAGTAAGAAGATTATTACAGTGATCAACTCTGCTTATAACAGATGCATGAACAAGTTTCTCTGCTTCGCTCTAAGACTGAAAAGGCTGCACTTTAGCCATATTTACCAAAAGACAAAAAGCTATTTTGGTGACTCCACTGACGTGTTGGATATAACTGAGCTCAGAGTCTAAAATCACACACTTTCGTACTTTAGGTTTGGTATATGATGCTAAAAAACCTAGATTCTCAAAGCTTCTCATTGTAGCAGATTCTTTATTATCAGAAAGAATGGAAATGTATAATTGGGTGTCCTCAGCGTAGTTATGAAGATTTAGATTATGTTTCCCAATGACATTACCCAGAGGTTACAAGTACAAAGACAAAAGGAAAGGCCCTAAATCTGAACCCTGTGGAACTGCAAAAGAAATATTAGCATAAATATAATATTTGAAGAAAAGTTTAATATATTTCTTTATTTTACAGAGATCTTTAGAAGGATCCGATTGTTTGCCACTCTTGCTGAGTGAGTGCTTTGAAGTCTGAGGCCCTCAGCAATGGCTTGCATTAAAGTAAAACCCATTTTTGTTTTCCATTAAAAATCAGTATGGTGGAGTGGCTAATAACAGTATACCAATGTGGACGATAAAGTTCCCACTGCTAGCTTGAGCAATAAACCCAGCCCAAAGCTCCTAAACCAAAGTTCATTCAAACCCCACTTGTTGCCTCAAAGGCCTCACTTTGCATTTACAGTAGATTAGAGTGTAAACAAAGGGCCTTCCTCAAATCTTCAGCAGGCTATTGGGCCTTAACCTTCTCCATGCCCTGAAGAAAGGGAGGGATGCATTTCAACAGGAAAGGCTCAGGTGTGTGCAGGTGACCTTTGTTTTAAGGCTGTTTAGTTGTGGGGGGTGGGGGTGGGGTGTGAGTAGGCCTTAGGGGATCCTTCCACAACAGTAGTTGAAAAAGAGAGAGACGAGAGAAGTCGGTGAGCTAAAACAAGAGCGGGATGTCAAGAGAGGTCAGATGGTCGCTGATGAAGGAAAAGGAAGGACGCTTTCAGCCCCACAAAAGAGACCCAAGATTGATCATCATTAGTCTATTTAAATTAACTGTGTTGGCAACAGGGTGGTGCTTAGCAATACTTATCTAGGGCTTTCACAGCAGCCTTTACGGGCCCCTTTCTGTAACTGAGCTCCCTTCTGCTCTGAAATGTATCAAACACACCACTAAATGGACCAATTCTGTTTATAGGAACTGTGGGCAGGCTGTGGCAGGCTCCATATCCCTGTAAAAAGATAATATGTTCCCTATTAAATGTCCCCCGGATGACAAATTGCTTCCAGAAAAAAAATGGAAGCTAAGGAAATGGAGTGTGACACTTCAAAATAGACATCCTCTTCTTAATTCCTCGAATTCACAATTCTGCTCCTCACCCACCTTGAAAGTACACGTGCTCTTTCCTTAGTCACTCGGATGTACATGCCTTACTTGCTTACATGCACTCATCATTTCCAACCTTGCTATTTCAGCTGCTCCAAAATTATATAAACATGCTAAAATCCGCAGATCACTGTATGTGTCAAATTTGAGTTTGCTACTGTTAGACATTGCTTTACTATTTTAAATGGAATAGTAAAGGAATGCATTGAAAAGTTCTGCAATGTCTCCTTAGGGAATACAAATATTTTCTGTTGTCATTTCTACCTACCTATGATATATTGCATCGTCTGTTGCAGTATTATTATCTTTGGTCTTGTGTAGGGGAATGAACTTGTATTGAAGAGTTGTAGACTAAGCTCCGCCTGTCATTCGGATCATTGTGTACCATTAACAAAAGGATTTTTACCCCTATAAGGATCAGTCCACCAATTTAATTCAAACTGCAGCCCCACAGTGAAAACATTCTTTACAAAACAGCCACTACTGAAACAGTTACTACAAACACAGTCACTACTGAAACAGTCATTACAAACACAATCACTACTGAAACAGTCATTACAAACACAGTCACTACTGAAACAGTCATTACAAACACAGTCACTAATGAAACAGTCATTACAAACACAGTCACTACTGAAACAATTCTTACTGAAACAGTTACTACAAACCCAGTCACTACCCAAACAGTCATTACAAACACAATCACTACTGAAACAGTCTTTACAAACACAGTCGCTTCTGAAACAGTCATTACTGAAACAGTCCTTACTGAAACAGTCATTACCAAACACAGTCATTACTGAAACAGTCATTACAAACACAGTCACTACTAAAACAGTCATTACCAAACACAGTCACTACTGAAACAGTCATTACCAAACACAGTCACTACTGAAACAGTCATTACCAAACACAGTCACTACTGAAACAGTCATTACAAATACAGTCACTACTGAAACAGTCATTACCAAACACAGTCACTACTGAAACAGTCATTACCAAACACAGTCACTACTGAAACAGTCATTACAAATACAGTCACTACTGACACAGTCATTAACAAACACAGTCACTACTGAAACAGTCATTACCAAACACAGTCATTACTGAAACAGTCCTTACTGAAACAGGCATTACCAAACACAGTCATTACTGAAACAGTCCTTACTGAAACAGGCATTACCAAACACAGTCACTACTTGAACAGATACTTCTGAAATTGTTACTACACAGTCATTACTGGAACAGTTATTAACAAAACAGTCACTACAAACAGGTATGAACTGATTTGAAGCAAAAACATTTTATTTTAGAGTTAAAATCTTTTAGAGTTCAAATCTGAGATATGTTTTGGTAGATAAAGTCAAAAATAAAAAATAATAGAATAACAGAAAAAAGGAAAATATATTTTTTATATATATAGTTTATATATTTAGCTTGCTCAGAACTAAATATACAGAAAGATAAACAAATATCAGAATGAATCCAAAACTACAGACAACAAGTACTAACAGAGTCTTCCATATGTTAACTCGCCCAGTCAGTTTCTCTGTGTGTAGCACTGAACCTGAATTGAAGAAGAAGAAGAAGAAAAAGAAGAAGAAGAAGAAGAAGAAGAAGAAGAAGAAGAAGAAGAAGAAGAAGAAGAAAGGTTAAGGAAAAATGAAAAGGTAATAATCAGGAGAAAAATAAACTGAAAACAACTAAAAACAGGAAAAAGAATTTACAGAGAAACATGGAATGGGAATCAGAGAGAGAGAGAGAGAGAGAGAGAGAGATGTTAAGAGTGAGTGATTTGACTTGGCCTGCTGGAGGGTTGGCAGGGTTCTGGCGGAGGAGTGTGGTGGTTCAGAAGTCCTCCAGAAAGAGGCGCCAGTGTGTCCGGCGGGGGCTCTGACCATGAGCCCCCCCTCCCGCTCTTCGCTCCCCTCCTCCCCCCGGAGTCACGGC